>CADDXX010000014.1:989802-1028378 GCA_902810485.1 Alauda arvensis
GTTACTCTTGCTAGTTACTCTTGCTAGTTACTCTTGCTAGTAACGTCAGCATTAAAAAAAGATTCTTCATTGAGAGGGTGGTCAGTCATTGGAGCAAGCTCCCCAGAGAAGTGGTCAYAGCCCCAAGCCTGCCAAAGTTCAAGGAATACCTGGACAATGCTCTTAGCCATTTGGTTTAGTTAGTCCTGTGAGGAGGAGAGTTGAGCACAATGATCTTTATGGGTCTTTTACAGCTTGAGATATTCAGTGATTCTAAAGAAAATTAGCTTCAGGTCAASTGACTCTTGCAGCATCTACACATTACAGCTTGTAGACTATTGCTGATCTGAGAGTTTTGGCTGATATGAGAATGATGGTAATCTCGACATCTACATCAGTCAGCGTTTCTAATTCTGGCTGCTGCTTTGTTTCCCAACATCCTTTTGATCACAAAAGAAAGCCTTTGTGTAGGTAATGCATAATTAAAATWAAAAAATGAACTTCAGGGACTAATAGAAGACCCTTCTGCCTTTCATTTCTGAGAAATAATCCATCCATGCCAACAAAGCCAATTAGGAAGTTTCAACAAGTTATTGTCTTTTCATTTGTGCTCTTGTAAGTACTGGCTAGACAGCAGCTTGATGAAGTCTCTGCCAAATACTCACATGTGAGATCTGCATTAATTTTCAGCATTGTGGAARSCATATTCACTACCTCCCACCTACTGTGATACAGGGTTGAATAGAAGGCCAAGTAACTAAATTTCTGGCCAAAGCTAACTGCTGAGATACCTCCAGGGAACTACAAACCTTCAGCCTCACCTCAATGCCAGGGAAGGGCATGGAGCAGAGCATCTTGAGTGCTGTYATGCAACATTTACAGGACAACAAAGGAATCAGGCCCAGCCAACAGGGGTTAAGGAAGGGAAGGTCCTGCTTGAGCAGCCTGAGCACCTGTGACAAGGTGATCCATTTATTGGGTGGGGGAAAGACTGTGGATGTCATTTACCTGGACTTCAGTAAAGCCTTTGAAACTGTCTCCCATKATGTTCTCCTGAAGAAACTGGCTTCCCATGGCTTGGACAGCTGCAGTCTTCACTGGGTTAGAAACTGTCTTGATGGCCAGGCCCAGAGARTGGTGKTGAATGGAGTTACATCTGGTTGACATCTGGGCACCAGTGGGGTTCTCCAGGACTCAGTACTGGGGCYAGTCCTGTTTRACATCTTCAATGATTTGGACAAGGGGATTATTGTACCCTTAGTAAGTTTTCAGACAACACCAAGTTGGGAGGGAACATTGATCTGCAGAGGGATCTAGACAGGCTGGATCARTGSGCTGAGTCTGATGCTACTGAGGTTCAGTAAGGCCCAGGGCTCCACATGGGCTACAATAACCCCACACAATGCTACAGACTGAGGGAAGAGTGGCTGGAAATGGCCTGGCGGAGTGCTGGTGACAGCACCTGGGAGTGCTGGTGACAGCAGCTGAACATGAATCAGTGGGTGCCCAGGTGGCCAAGAAGGTCACTGGCACCTGGCCTGTATCAGCAATAGCGTGGCCAGCAGGAGCAGGGCAGTGACTGTCCCTCTGCACTGCATCTTGAGTGCTGTGTCCAGTTCCCCCTGAGAAGGAAGGAGCAGCAGAGACATGTGAGGAACTGACTGCAGGCCCTCTTCCTCATCCCCCTGTGCAGGGGCAGAGGAAAGGGAGAATTCARGAGTGACCTTGAGCCTGAGAGGAAGGGAGGGGTGTGGAAGAATAGAAGTAGTTCGGAAGATACTCGGGCTGTAACAGAGAACAATAGGGGCCCTCTCCCCCCTCACCCAGTGCAGTGCCTCATCCACATGAAACATAGCCTCCCTAGCTTGCTTGGCCTTGAAGTATCCTCCCTAGCAGTTTTCTACCCTGTACTAACAAAGGAGATAGTGTAGACGCCGCTGATGTAACCAGGTTCCCCAAGACTATATAATCTTAGAAGATAAGACAATAAACGCCATTTGCCTCCACCTGTCTTGGTGTCTGTGAGCTAATAGACCGAGCAGCCTGTCCATTGGCCGCCGTGCTGTTTCCGAACCAGGTCGCTGCGCCCTAGACGGGGCAACAGAGGGGTTGGGGGAAGGTGTTTTTAAGGGCAGTATTTCTCACTGCCCTACTGATTTCATTGTAATGAATTAATTTTTCCCCTGTTTTGCCTGTAACAGTAACTGAGTCAGTGATTTCTCCCTGTCCTTATCCTGACCTACAAGCCATTTGTGCTGTTATCTCTCCTGTGTCCAGCTGAGGAGAGGAGTGATATGGCTTTTGGTGGGTACCTGCTGTCCAGTCAGGGTCATTCCACCACACAAGGTCTASTGACAGTAGCCCTTCCTCACTGTTTCCAGTCCTGAGTTTTATAAGGAGATTTTGGGAGTGGCTTATGAGTGAATTAAGTATTGTTTTTCCTTTGATGCAGTTAGGCATTTTGTTTTCCCTGGGGCCTGCTCCACTGAATTCAGAGCTTCCCCTGCCCCATGGCCATTGCTCTCTGTGGCAGCTCTGGACACTCAACAACCCCACTCCTCTTCCCATTAAATGTGGGSTGAACCTGCAGCATCCCCCAGCCCACCTGGCTCTGATGACAGTGCCAAGTGTGGGCCACAGCCRTGCTGCAGTGAGGCAGGGTGTCAGCACCAGCTCTGGATTTAGGGGTTGGTGTGAAACCCCCACRAATCATGGCTGTGGGTACTGAGGCTCTCTGGCTCCCAGCAGCTTCAGGAAGAGGCAGGAATGCCCACCAGATTTCCTCCTCATGGTCCTGAGTATCTGGTCCATCATATGCTTGAGGGCATCCTTGTGGGATCTCACATGGCAACAGTTTTATTTTCAGCTGTTCCTTTTTCATCTGGAGATTGCAATAAAACACTGAGAGGGTTTTTTTGCCTCTGGAAGATGTAGCATTAATGTTTTGTTACAGTTGTTACCAGTGCCTATTTGGGTCTCTTACTGCTGGTCTGCTGGGTGTTAAACCAGCTTTCTTTTAACAGCTTCTGCATTGGTAGCTTGCTTTGAATAGCAGGATTTATTTGCTTTGCATTTCAATAATGGAGTAGCTGAAAGTCACCTTTAGAGTATAGTCCTTAAAAGTAACTAATCTTTTGTTGCCCTAGGGCTTTGAATCAAGGGTTTGAAATCAATATTTTCTCTATAAGGTTACTGTTTTTCTTCACCCTGCACTCWGTGGACTGAAAATTGGTGGGGTGCATTTGGGAATTGTAGAGAACATGGGATAGGCATATAATTAGGTGTTGTGTTCTTTTGGGAAACACATGAAATTAAGAAAAGTAAGTGGCACTCTTCTCAATAAAACCTCTGGTATTATCATTGTTTTCATGCAGTTTTGTTCTTAAATATCTCTTGGGCACTAATTGAAAAGGAAACAGAATTTTATTTTTCAGGATGCAGTGAAATCTCAAACAAACAGCAATTAAAACACAGAATGGTTGGTAGTCTGTAATGTAATTGGTTCTGTGGACAGGTAGAGCTCACAAACTGCTTTGCATTTCCTTCACATTTGGTCTTAATTTTAAGAGACAATTACTGCTTGCAGTCACCTAGGAGCCCTAGATTCAGCAGGATCTCAGGGGAAAGGGAGCCCAACAGTGCAACTTTAATAGCATCAAATGTATGTTTATTTCAAGCTTTTTAGTTTGCTTTCTAAATCTGTTAGAAATCTGTTAGTAGGAGTACTACTACAACCTGTGTTCTTGGAACCTCTTCATATGAACATTTCTGAGAGAAGTTACTTGGTGCAAAACTGAGTTTTCTAAGAAAACACATTAATTTAATGCAACATTAGTTTAGGTCTGCTTGTGTGTGAATTCGAAACATTCCTATGGTCTGGAGTAAAACAGAAAGAACATGGAAACAACGTGTTTTTGATGCCCAAAGCCTTCGTTTTGTTAAAGTAGGTTTTCTTGATGGGTTGTTTTTTGAAAGCAGTTGCTGTAGACTTTCAACTGGTCACTCACTCTTGTGAACTGATATAAACTCAGAAAAATGAAAAAACAAATGCAATTCAATAGCTATGAGAAATAAGATGTTTCTAAATCTCTTTAGCCTCTATAGCTGCAGAATAAACTGAATGATACAATTTTGATWTTGTTACTTCAGCAGAAGGAAATAAAGTTTTCATCCAGATGTTTTTATCCTAGACTRCTGTGAAAGATCACAGTACTGCATTTCTCCAAGGAAGGATAATGGCTTTTCCTGTGTTCACTCCTGGACTTATTGAACCCTGTGAAAGTGCTCAGTGAAGGGGGAAGAGACAGAAGAGTGCTGAAATGTTCTGCTTTCTTTATATGTTGGGGTCTCACTTTTAGGGYGAAATCTGCCTGCTTTTGGTGGTGTTCTTTTAGTCTAGTTGTTTTCACTAGTCACTGACAGTGTAACTGTTAAAGTAAAATCCAGTTGTTGGTCTCCCCCTGACTGTTATCCTTTTCAATCTCCTCTCTGGATTTAACTGTGTATTCCYTTGTTCCCTTGACTGATGGGTGCTGCTGTCTGGGCCACTTCCACAGCAGGCTGCTCTGCTTGAGTCCTGTGGTGCTCCCCTGCCAGCATCTGCAGGTCTCTGCACCTGCCTCTCACCTTCACCTACACTTGTATGTCCCCAGTGCAGTCTGTCCATGGCCTCCAGACTCACCTTCTCATCCTTAGGGTCACCCTGATGGCAGTGCTTCCACTGTTACACAGCCTGTTTGCWCAGAGTGTGGAAGGCTGTGATGGAGGCTGCAAATCTGTCTGCTCCCCTCTGCTTCTCATTCGTTTCAACCTCTCCTCATGTGTTGCCATCAGCCTCATTCACCAGTTCATGGCAAAAGACACCTCTTCACTGCTTTATACAATTTCAGCTGCTGGGCATCAATTCTGAGATAAACCAACTATCATATAAATGGTATCTTGACACAGCAGCAGCCCACAAAGTCCAAATGAAATGGCAATGACAAAAGCAGCTCTGTCCAAATTAGGATGATGATGACAGCTCCATGCAGTTAAGGATTCCCTACAGACCAGRCCGTGACTACCCTTTCATTCTGGGGTCTTATCCAGGTGCTTTTGTAAACTGGACCAAACTGTGGATTGTAGATCTCTGCAGGCTATTGATAGAGCTGTCTGACTTGGTAATGATTGGTATGAAGTAAGTTATGTGARGAACTCTATATTTTTTATTTACACTGGCCTGTAGAAAGGCACTGACAGTGGCAAAGTACAGCTTTTTCCTCTAAGAGAAGGAGTCAGAAATAGCTTGTGTTTCTTCCGGCTGGTTGATGAAATAAAGTATCCTTACACGTTGTGGACATGATTTAGAGCTCAGGGGAAACAATGAAAATATTTCTACTGTTCTTAAAAGTAGGGAAGAGTTGAATCAACCTTTTTTCTAACAGGTTTCACTGAAACCATGCTAAGTAAATAACAGAGCCAAAATGAGCAGAACATTCCCAGCCTTTTCCACCAGGTCACAGGGATGTTTGGTCACTCTGCTTCCAGGTTTGCATTCATTGGTATCTATYCACCTGAAAAGCTGCTTAGACACTCCTCTTTTCTTCATTCTTGCTCATCTTGTGAGGCTATAATAAATCTGTAACTCCTCTTATTTATATCACATTGCTAGGTTGGTGYTGGTTTGGGGATTTTTTGTGCAAGTTTTGTGCAATTATCACTTTGTTGCCCTTCTTTGGACATGTGCCAGTACCTCAAYATCCTTATTGTAATGAGCAGCCCAAAATTAAACACAGGATTCAAGGTGTGACCTCACCGGAGCCGAGTGCAGGGAGACAATCCCTGCTCTGGTCCTGCTGGTCAYRCTATTTCACATACARGCCARGATGCCATTGGCCTTCTTGGCCACYTGGGCACACACTGGCTCAYGTTCAGCTGCTGTTGAACAACACCCCCAGGTCCCTTTCTGATGAGCAGCTTTCCAGCCACTCTTCCCCCAGCCTGYAGCAGTGCCTAGGGTTGTTGTGAYCCAAGGGCAGGACCTGGCACTTGGCCTTGTTAAATCTCATGCAATTGGAGTCTGCCCATTGATCCAGCCTGTCCAGATCCCTCTGCAGGGCCTTCCTTCCTTCCAGCAGATCAGTGCTCACACCCAACTTGGTGTTGCCTGCAAACTCACTGAGGGTATACTTGATCCCCTTGTTCAGATCATCAATAAACATACTGAACTGAAGGACTGGCCCCAGTTCCCAGGATSCTCCTTCCAGCCCCTCTTGTACATGGACATGACATTTTCCAACTTTTAGTCACCTGAGACCTCCACATTGGCCATGACTGCTGACACATGATGGAAAGAGACTTGGTGGGCACTTCCACCAGCTCCCTCAATACCCCTGGGTGGGTCCCATCTGGCACCATAAACTTGTGTGTRTCCAAGGGGTGTAGCAGATTTCTAACCATTCCCTTCTGGATTATATGGGGTCTTCATTCTGATCCTTATCCCCATCTTCTAGTTCAGGGAAGGTTCCTCATCTCTGTAACAATCTTCTCCCATGACAAAGAACCAAAGCCTCTTTGGTAATACTGTAATCAGCACAATTGTGTGCTGATCCCCAGAATACTCCTGTTTCCATAAGGGACTTTTCTTGCAAAGACAAGGACAAAACTTTGTAAGATTGTGACTCAGTTCCACTGCCAATCTCAGGGCTGTGGCTGGGTAGAGAGACCTCGACAAATGAGAGGGCTGGGCAACCAACCATGTGAAGTTCAGTAAGGGAAAGTGCCTGAAAAGATTCTGCACCTGGAGTAGGACAGCCCTGGATGTATGGACAGACTGAGGAATGAGATGCTGGGGAAAGCACTGCTGCAGAAAGGGACCTGGGGTTCTAGCTGAGGGCAAATTGAATATAAGTCAGCAGTGCCCTGGCAGCCAGGAGGGCCAGCCCTGCCCTGTGGGGACATCAGGCACAGCATGGCCAGCCAGGCAAGGGAGGGAATTGTCCTGCTCTGCTCTGAGCTGGGGCTGCCTCACCTCCAGTGCTGGGATACCACAATATAAGAAAGATATAAAGCTATTAGAGAGTGTCAGTGTCCAAAGGAGGGCAGCAAAAATGGTGAAAGGCCTTGAGGGGAAGCTATGTGAAGAGTGGCTCTTGGTCTGTTCAGCCTGGAGGAGACTGAGGGGAAACCTCATTGCAGTCTACAACCTCCTTATGAGGGGAAGAGGAGGAAGAGGTTCTGTGGTGACCAGTGACAGGACCTGAGGAAATGGCCTGAAGTTGTGTCAGGGGAGGTYAGGTTGAATATTTGGAGAAGCTTCTCCACTCAGAGGGTGGTTGGGCACTGGAACAGGCTCCCCAGGGAAGTGCCACAGCACCAGCCTGACAGAGTTCAAGAAGCATTTGGACAATGCTCTCAGTAACATGGTGCACCTCTTAGGGATGGTCCTGTACAGGGCCAGGAGTTGGACTTGATTGTATTTGTGGGTCCCTTCCAACTCAATATATTCTGTGATTGTATGATCATTTGTCATTTGTATTGCCCATAATTTAGTGGGCAATTTAGAAGAGCCTCAGTGACTCTTCTGAGCAAATGATAAAGGGAGGTGGTAGTATCTTGGGATGTCAGGCTTGTGAAGAGTCCTTCMATCTCTTCAGGACTGGGAAGGATCCATTACACACATTATGTGCTCTTTCAGTTGGTGACTTTGCAGTCTATAGTCTTTAAAAGAGGTAGCTTTCCCTCATCTTCTATGGGAGATGGTCTTGATTTGGGCATTTGGAAGACTGAAATGTGAAGTTTCTTTTCTATTCACAGGACAGAAATCAATCACTTTCCATCACTGCTGATCAATGGTTCAGGTTGGAYATGTTGAAGACAGGTTACCCTCAGGTTTGCTGGGTGCTTCAGGAGTTGCTGGCATCATTTTTCCTAACTCTCAGATCCTCTGCAGCCTGTGATGTGCATGCCTATGCCTGATCTGCTTTTTGAGATTCCCCCAAAGAAATTTTGCAAATTAAGCCCCCTCAAAAGGCTCATCTTCAAATGGCTACTAACTATGAGGAGGATTTGCAAAGAGATGTGGCCCATAAGCATATTGATTTTACTTTTCCTGAAGTGTAGGCATACTAACACAACTTCTGAGTGGTTTACCAGAACAGTGTTTTAGCCTGAGCTAGTGGGTCTGTCAAATGATATGTCAATATAGTAACATATACATATATAGGCTGTAAAATTCTGTACTTGTAAAAATCACAACCATGCTAGTTCTTGCAGAGAAATGAAACTCCATGCTTTGTTTTTGCCCTGTAGCTTTTGACAACTCACTGTGAACCCTGAGTCTTCATTTGTCTCTCTAATTTTAGACTCTCTCCATCCAAAGCTAAAGGTCATGCATGGCTGGATGACAGTGACCTTCCATATATCGTAAGTATTTGAAAAATTTAAGATAAAGATGGTTTTCTTGCAGCTTTTGTTCTGAAACATTTGCAGGGCTGTACAGCAGATGGTGCTCTGTTTCCCTTTCTTCTAGAGGCTGTTGTCATTAGCTAAACTTTTSAAACAGGAGATTATTAATAATGTTTTCTGTGCTGCCTGAGAAATTGGAGCCACATATTTTCAGGGATGGTTTACTTAGCCATGCACTGGTTTTGTTTTAAGGAGCAAGAGAGCATAAAATCTGTTTGTGGGTTAATTTACAACACTAATCTATCTTCCCAGTGCAGTTAGAGCAGAGAAGTGACTTATATTTATTAAGGTATTCTTTTCATGTTTGCAAAAACCAGTACTTGTTTTAAGTGGCTAATTCTTCACTAAAATGAATGAATCACAAAGGAAAGTACAGGTTGAATTTGAACACTGAATCACTAAAACTATCAGAATCTCTAAATCAGCAAAGAATTTCACAGCTTTATTAACCAAAATGTTTATACAGGTACCTGAAGTTGGATGAAATAAAAATGTGTTCTCTGTTTTTATGTTGAATAGTTGAATTCCTGCTCTAGCTCTTTTAGCAGGGTGWATTCTGTTTTCTGACACTTAGCACAGTTGGCCCAGGCTTTCAGGGGCTTGTTTCACAAGTGATAGCTCTTAGATGCTAGAAGTGGTGTGGAAAGTCAAATCCTTTTTGAGGATTTGTTGAGATACAACACCATAAGCTTTGAAATATTGCAGACTGCAGTAATACCATAGTAATCCTCAACAGCATTAACAGCTTAAACAGACAAGCCTATATAAATTGGTTTAAAATCAATCAGGTAGAGAACTTCACTAATTCAAATTAATAACTCTATGGGCTGTACTGTGAATTATCAGATTTTTCAAATTAGAAAGTAAAAGCATGACACAAGGCTCATGGAAATCACAGTAAATTCTTCCATTAGCATTACTGTGCCAACATTATCCCCTTACCTGGACTTCTGTAACAAAGACACCAAGAATACTGAAGCACAATAGGTAACTTGCTCATGTGGACAATTTTGCTCTATTTGCTATCATTTCATGATATTACCTATTTCACCCTGTGGCAAKGCACTTGATAAAAAAAATGCATTCATTGCTCTTTATGTGGCATTAGAGCTGAGAACACCAGGCTTTCACCTGAGCCAGTGGTGATGCTGTGTACACATGAACTGAAGGGAAAGTGCCTGGCCTTACTGCCCAGCATTTTGCCAGTGGGAGGCTGTCTTGTCAACAGCTTATTGACAGGAAATTTTTCTCTCAAGTTCTGTGATTCTGTATATAGTATTTCAGATAGGGATCTCTRCATTTGTAATTCAATCAGAAAGAACAGCCTTATAAATTTATTATTGGTTTTCTTCATTCAGAATCTTGGAGTCAGTCTATCTATGAAAAGATAAAGCAAAATTCCATTTCTGTTAGTTGATATCTACTCGTTAGAAGAATATATATCTCTTAAATAGATCCAAAGTGTCTGTTTCTCATATAAGATTTTATTTTCTAAAAATAAATTGGGTTTTTTTTCTTTTAAGATGTGAGGAAAGGTGGTATAAAGATCATCAATGAAAAAGGGGTTAGAATCTGTATTTGTCTTTTCAAGACTATTAAAAAATTGTTAAATTTGTTTTTCTGGCTTRGAGAACATTTTCCCCAGGCTGTTACCTAAGAAATATGTCTTCAGATTGATGGAAAATTAACTATTAAATACAAATGTGGTTTGTCCCTGAATTAGAGATTTGAGGAACAAGACATACAGAACAAAAATAAAGAGAGGAGATCAATTTCTTCTCCATTTTAACAAKGTTTCATTTAGACTTATAATTATCAGGTAATGTGTTACACCAGTGTATCATTTCCACACTCTGGGGAGTGAGGACAGCTGAYTTAGACAACTCAGATTAAGGTAAAATCAATCTGGACTGGCAACAGGTGGAACATGGGGAAAGAAACATGGCATTTCAGAGGGCAGGAGGTGGCAGAAATTAATCAGGMATTGAGTTCATTGCAGAGGGTTTAAAACTAGGACCTAAGGGGTCTGGATTCTCCCTAATGCTTGGCTTTTAGGGAGAAACCAGCTGAAATACAGTAAAAGTTACATATCTCATATACAAGCTCTATCATGGCCCTCAGAAAAAGTACYAAATGGATAGATTGCCTCTGTCACCCACAAAGGAAATTTTGTGGACAATGAGAAGGGAAATCTGATTCCCTTTTGAGGCCCCTTGAATTCAATGCTAATATGTTTTAATCCAGCAGAAAATGCTGATAACTCTATTMCTCCTTCCTCAGTTGATTTGATTAAAATTAACTTTCAACATCCACATTTGATCAAATCATGAGCTAAAATTATGTGCAAGCATGAAAAAGATGAGGGCTTATTCCATAAATACACACTTGGTTGTAACTTTCATATTATGCTAACAGAGTTCACACAGTATTAGTCAAATCCCTGTCATTAAGAAATGGTATTTCATAGGAAAGCTGATAATAGGATACAAAGATCCTAAAATTATTAGATGATGACTTGTTAATGGGAATTCCTTTTTGTCATAACCAGTGATTTTCAGTTTACTCTAACAAAGATGATCTCTCTCCAGTGGGAGATGGTAGTATAATAAAAATCTGGAAATTGTATAAAGAAAAGAAAGACTGAATAATAGATTGAATGATTTTGTAGAACTGGGATGATTCAATTTTAAAGACATTGTTGGGGAAAATAAGGTAATTCTAAGGCACAGCCTATGCCACTGCTGTCAAAGCCCCTCTCCTACTCTTTTCTCCTGTGGGCGTGCRGTATCTCCCTTTCAAAGCATCACTAAAATCTAAACAAGGCTTTGAACAGGAAGCTTTCTGCCCCCTCTGGAGCAAGAGCTGTGGCTGGCAGTCTGACCACACTTCAGGCAGWGGCAAAGGTCTCAGAGAAAGTTATCTTACAATTGATGAGAAGACTATTGAAGTATTACGATTTTTTCCAGGGATTCAAAGACCATTTTTCACCAAGTCCAGTTATTTGAGCTGACCAATGTATCAGCATACCTCTCTCATCAACATCTTAAWTTTAGCTTTGTAAGTATAGGTCAGAATTTCTGTGTCTTGGGTATATTTCTTTGTTTTGGGTATACTACTTCAGCTAAATATCAAGAGGTCAGGTTTCATTGCCCATTTTCATATGTGCACTGGTAGCATAACTCAGTGTTTGTGAGGGCAAAATAAATGTACCTCCAGATTGCCACAGGAATGCTCCCCACTCTCTGGTGTCCCATTGCTGCACCTACTGGGGCTCAGGCTATGGGTTAAGGAAGGGCTTTTTCTTTATAGCCTGCACACACAAAYAATGTTGGTACATCTGTCTTCCTCAATGGAAGTTACCTGCAGCCCTTTCATTAAGTGGCTTTAATGTAAGAGAAGGAATGCCATCTAAATGATTTCAGCTCCTGGGCGAAAAACCCATATGATTTTTGAAAGAAAAACACTGTAGTCACTGAATGTCAAAGCTGTGATTAAAGAGCAAAAAGCTGACATGCTGACATGGATACCTCTGTAATAGGGTATGTCTCAGTGGGAACCCACTGCCACCACCAGCTTTTTATGGTTTTTGTATTGCTAATATGAAACGAAATGCACCACTAGGAATACTGTTGCATATCAGACTATCTTATTTCATAAATTATTACTATATTACCCTTTAAATGTCCCAGTGAGTATAGCAGCATCAAAATATGATGTAAAAACAGTAAAACCAAGCAAACAGCTATTATTGAACTGTTAGACATGTACAACAGTTTTTTAATTCCTTCTTTCTTTTTTTTTTTTTTAATATCCTGAATAAATCAGCAGTTTAGAACAGGTAGGGTCATGCAACCACCTCTGTGATACCCTTGTTTGTGAGTTGGAACAGGGTAGGTAATTACTACTGGGAATGTGTTGTGACAGGCTTTAAGAGTGGGYAAACTGGAGAATGACTTTTGATATTCAAATTTCCTCTCGTTTCCATATTCTGCTGCTGGCACTTACAAAGGAAGATGTATGATGTGTCTCATCRTGCACTTGGAAGGGCTGAGAACTCACACATCTTCTCCCTTCTCAGCTCTCCATCTATGAGCCAGCTGGAGAAAACTTTATGCAAGAAAGATGAAAAAAAGTATATATGAAAAGTCATATATTCTCATTTTCAGGAAATCTAGGAGGATGGTTGTTCAGAAGCCATAACTTYTGTAGGAATAACGTTCATTTGTCAGTGGCCTCATAAAACCTGCCTATTCTATTTCATGGAAAGCTCTGCAATTTGAAATAAATTCCCAATCAGAGCAAATATGTAAAAATTAATTAAATTTGATTAAAATAAAAATTCTGGATAATTGATTTTTGACTTGTTTCTTCCATTATTTTGCTTCATACTGGATTATATTATTATTACTTTAAATATTTGAAAAGAAGTTAATTTAAAAAAAAAGTTCTCCTCTAAAAGATTGGATATGTTCTGTTGTTCCTTATCAGAAAATATTTCCAAGGGAAATTAGAGTCAGGTATTGTTGAAATAATCAATTAGACCATTCACCAGTCATCATTTTCCAGTGGATGGAGAAATACTGTATCATGAGATCTATGAGTGTATCATTTGTTCAGAATAATTTCAATGAAAACAGGAAGGTTAATATTTATATGATTTGTCTGAAGGTGAGATGTTCTGTTTAAAACTGTGTCAAAGTTCATTTGGGAGATACTGTCTGATCTTTACAGATAGACCAGAATATAAATAATGTCCTGGCAAATGGTATTAAATAATGTCTTTGACAGATATATAATTAATAATCATAGTTTATATGGCCACAGCTCCAAAATAAAAGGTTATCATGGTGCAATAAACCCAAGAAGTATACCCAACTAGTTTATGACTTCATTAAAGTGGTGAGCTATAATCACTATCTTGCAATCAGARCATGCAAATACTTTATTTGTAGTGCAGCCAGTTTTATTTAATGTGTAACTTTCTCTTCAGAGAAGGGAAGCTCATTKTATTTTTATTGGATTTCAGTGCACTGAAAGTTCATTCTTTGAAATATACTAATAACACAGAAAKGGGATTGGGATTATGAAGTATCTGATGCCCTTTTTGTACATTTATGATGTGCCTCAAGCAAGAGCACTGCTTGTAAAATACAAAAGGGCTAAAAAGAATGCAGTTGTCATGACAGYGTATGTGTCCAGATTGCAAGCCAGAAAACTGTCACTGATAGTTGGGATATAATTGACCACAGTAGATGATAAGCACAYTATTGATTGAGTAATGTGACCTAGTTGTATTTGAAATGTCAAAGAGGAAAATTGAGTTGTCATTTTATATCATGTTCTTTTTCAAGTAGCAGATAAATAATATAATTAATGACTTTTCACTAAGGTTATCTAAAAAATTTAGGGAATATTAAACATCACATCATTCACAGTCACCATAAGTGAATATGTTATTGATGAATATTGATAAATCTTTGCTCAGGTGGAACAGGCATCAGAAGAAGTTCATATACTTTAATACTGCTTTTTAATAAGACATCTCTTCTGATGGCATTTTTAAATCATTTAACTAGGTGAATGGACTCAATTTACCAAATAACTTTTTCAATTTAGTAAGGTTTTATTTGTCTGTGGCAAACTGGAATATTGAACTTGAAGGTTTAAGTTTGCTTCTGTTGAAATAATTTGTGAAACTCCTGTTGTCTAGAAAAGGATTGAGGGTTGACATATGTCTTGATGCCTTTTTTCCTTATTTACACAAAAGAGCCTTGAATTTTCTCAGGTAGTTGAAAAAATGTGCTTTAGCAAAGGAATTTCCAAAAATGTTTCTCAGCCATGCAGTGGATCTCAAAGAATCCTCCAAGCTATTATGGATAAAACAAAGCCAAAAAGCATCCAGAGCAAAACACTGAAATGTTATCACTCACCAGTTGCCTRAAGTATACCTGTCACTAGGGGACTTCTTTGCCAGAAAATGCAGTCTCCAGCATTTTGAAGGAAAAGGAAAAAAATCAAGAATAAAATGTTTAACTGGATTGTTTCAACTTTCATATTTAATTTTGGCAAATTTGGATTTGTGTCATGTCTTTCAGGTCTGAGATTGTTTGGACTTCATAGTGACATAATAAATTAAGTTGATGGTCACATCTTATCCTATGAAATCCCTGAGTGTCCACAGTTATTTCAATATTTTGACTCCTTGATACCAGTTCAGCTGTGTAAATGCAGGATTCTTGTGTGACCTCAAGTKCCCCAGTCATGGATGTGGGGTTCCAGCTGTGACACAAACCCTGGGAGATATGTA
This sequence comes from Alauda arvensis, assembly GCA_902810485.1. NCBI lineage: Eukaryota > Metazoa > Chordata > Aves > Passeriformes > Alaudidae > Alauda > Alauda arvensis. The sequence goes on from CADDXX010000014.1 coordinate 1,004,534, forward strand.
CCCTCCAGGATCAACATTTAAAAGGCAGCTGGGATACCCTCCAGGATCAGCATCCAAAAGGGCCCAGGGCTCCTCAGGTACCTCTGAGCTTTGTATTCATATACAGAGCTGAGCCCTAAAGTGTCCATAGGACAGTGGGATTAATCCTCCTTTTCTCACGTGACTCATGTATTGACTAAAACTGCAGAGATMAAATGAGAGCTTGGCCACCTAGTTCACATGTAAACCTGCATTTGTAGGCATGCAGATTCTCATGTTTTAATCTGGGGCTGAATTCCATAATTGGTTGTGTAGGAAAACATTTTTCAGATTTATATGAATCACTGGAAGAGTGTTCTGGTTTTTCTGGGATAATTTTAAAAATATGGGACTTGTCTCCTTTGGCAGTATCCTTGGGAAAGAAGTGGGCTTCATTAGAAGAGTGACTGCATTAGAGAATAAGCCAAATTTACCACAATACATTTTGGATTTTCTTAGATTATCCGTATTTCAAAGCAAAAAATACCATGTAGGGGCTTGTTAACTTGTTCTCTAAAAAACAAAGCCCAATCAGTCTGCATTCTCAAATCCTCTCAGAGTTTTGACATGGTGGATCACACTCCATCCTCAAGTCCAGTATTACACAATTAATATAGATTCCAGTTGTGCATCTTGGAGAAGCTTCATTTTTCACCTGAGACTGAATGAGGAAGGACTGAGCAAAATGTCAGCCTCTGTCAGCCAGTGCAGCAAGCATGGCACATGGGCAAGGCAGTAAGCAGCAATCAGCTGACAGTGAAACAATTGCTGTTCTTWTCCTCTATCCCCCACCAGGCTAGGACATAAATACAGATATCMTTAGGTCCAGGAGTTACATTGTCTGGTAGGACAAGGTCATTCCTTATCAAAGTGATGCCAAAAATGCATCAGCCTACAGTTTGTGGTGAAGATTGTGAGGATCACAGATCTACTGCACTGGAGTAGAGGTGCCAATGACAGAAACCAGGGAAAAGCACAAGGGTCAGGTCTGCTTCTCTTAACCTTGAATCACCTCATCATCACCCCTCAATCATCTGCAGCTAAGTCAAAGGATTTATCCCAGGATATTCTCCAAAGCAGCTGATTGCATTTTTTACTTCTTTGTTTCCCCAATAGTGGGATGTTTGCATGCAAGCACGTGTGCAGGAGTGGTCAGCAAATGGAGAACAGGACCCCTTGGGTGGGAAGAACATCAGAAGGACRCCTCATGCAGCCTCCTCCCAAGTGAAAAGACTGGTGAGAGCAAACAAATGCTTATTCTGCCTCTGAACTCRATCATCAGGAGCCAACCTGCCATAAAGCTCCTTAATCTAACAAAGAGTTGGAAAACAAAATCATATCTTTCTAAAGGACAACCCGTTGTTTGACACAGTTATATACTCTGGGTGATGTTTTYAGCAAATGTTTAATTACAAAAGGATGGTGCCTGAATTGCCATAATTAATCTGAACCTGTGCTAGAGTTCACAGCAGCCAAGACTTTTTACGCTGCTGAATCTCTCTCATTGAAATACTCTGTCCTTAAATAGCAGGAAAAGCTGCTATTAGAAATCTCTGTAATAGCTTTTATGAAAGCTATGGCTAATTTAGAGCCCAATTAAACCCAGAAATCCAATTATTTCTGAATAACATAATTGCAAAAAAGTAACTAGCATTGTAAGTATGCACTTGCTATTATGGAAGATGCTTTAATAAAAGAAAATCAACTCTGAGCCACTGAAAAGATATGTTCTTATCATAAGGATGGTCTGCAAATTTCAAAATTCTTCTATTTTCACTGCTTTGCATTGAGGGTATGTAAACCCAGGTGCTCTGTAAGTGCTATTGCATGCATTTTATGGGTCCAGTTGGATAAAAGATGCTAGAGCAGAGCCATTTATACAGGTACTTGAACAATCTCTGTTGAATGAGACAGCAATTATGAATTAGCTGTGGGTGTGATTGTGAGTTTGGCCATGTGAACTCATGGGGCCACTGACCTTGTAGCACATTTGCCTCAGCTTTGCAGTGCCTTAGCAAGGGTAGTAACACCTTGCTCAAACATCCTCAAAAACCCTCACTGGCAGGCAGAACAGAAAACTTCTGCTTTCTCAGCATTGTAGGACAATGCCAACAGTTTTGTGCATTCAGGACTTTGCATGGATTACAGGCATGGACAAGTGAGGAGGAATTATGCTGACATTGGAAAATACTTCATAAACTCAGRGACAGACTTTTGCTTTGGTATTTCCATGGAGGCAAGTGAAGCAGAGGTTCACCTCACCTAACCTAGCTATTTGCAGTAACTGTGCCCTTTTTTCCCCCCAAAGCAACAGTTCAACTTTCAATTACTATTTAGGAGCAGTTTTCCTCTTGAACCAACTGGAGTTATGCTGGAGTGAATATTTTCCRTGTTAAAATTTAGCTTACTGGTTTCACTGCAATCTGTGTTGTGAAAGACAACAGCCCTGACCCTAAGGGAAGACAAAAGGAGGAGAAAGAAAGGCCTGCTGAAGGAGTAAGGATTTTCAAGTAGCTATAYATGTTAATCATCTCATCTGCTCTGTTATATGCAAAGAAAAAAATATTTCCTTAATTGAATGAGTTGTATTACAGAAACACTTGCTAAAAAACCAAATAACTTCAAATGAATAGACACCTGGTGCAACAAGCTAATCAGGTCAACACTGTACATGAAGCTTTTGCACAGATTATCTCCCAATTTGATTTCAAGGTCATTCAAGATAAAATATTTTTTTAAAGACATCTGAGTCATGAGCACTTCAAAAGCCATCTGAATGGAGTTGACTGAAGGAATTTATTATTTCAATTCTTGTAACAAAATAAAAGAAATGAAATAAACTCTAAGTCCAGAGTGCAAGTTAAGAAGAGAAAGTGCTCATTTTCCATATAAGCTCCCATCAATTTGGCATGCTCAGACACAGTAACTTTGTTTAATATGTGTGGGAAAATAATTGCCTTAAAGGGAATATGRAAAGTAAGGCACTAGTTTTACATTTTGACTTTAGAAGGTTAGTGGATGTTTTGTATTGGCAAAAATAACTTACTGTGTACCTTTTAAGAACAGAGCTCATGATCCCAATTTAAGACCATTTTGGTGATAGAAAAATACTGTTTTGGCAATGATGCTTTTAGCTTGAGGGAATCTTGGAAAACTGCATTTGCAAAGATCAAAGTTAGATGAAGGATTTCTTCAAAAATTTCAAATCAGAGATCAGAAAAAGATTGCACAAATAGAGTGCATTAGCATTATCGCCTTGTAAAAACAACTAAAGAAATCATCTCAGAGAAATGGAATGATTCTGCTGCTGCAAAACATGATGATTTGTGTGGTTGGAGGAACTCAACCAGAATCCAGTTTCAGTGAATTATAGGTCTTTATAACCAAGTACTTAGCTGGATTTTTTTTTAATTTGGTTTTGTCATCATGTCAAATTTACATGTTTGAGGTATAATTAGCCAGTCTGATTACAAAAACAAAACAAAAACAGAAACAAAAAAGGACTATAATTTAAAATTATAAATTAACATTAAATGACAAGCATTACAAATTAATAACAGCTCRATGTTAGTTCTGTTGCATTCAAATGAGTCTTATTAAGTCACCCTAGGACATATGTCCATCTAAATATCAGTGTAATTTTCAAGTAATACATAATGTGTTTCCTAATCTGCCTCTCTCCCTAGCCCTGCATTAGCTCTGCTGTTTCTTTACAGTTTGTTACTTCAAGAAACAATTTTAGAATGACATTTTTTCATTTTTTCATATAAAGTACATACCTTGAGCTTCGAAATACAATTTTGATGCACCCTAGACCTTTAGTGACCATGTGTTGACTCTAAATATACGGGTACAGGCAATGGCCTTTTTTTGAAATGCACATAAAGAAGCAATAACTGAATTTCAACAAGCAAATCAACCCAATTGGTTTAGAATTATGATGCTTGGCTTTCTAATGCATATTCAGAGTGGTAGAAAAGAAAGTATGAAATTTAATTGTACCATAAAACTRTCATGAGAAAATATATACTGAATATCAAGCAGGACTACATTTCTTCAGTAGTGATCATCTGTGGAAAACTTTATTCAAAGAACTGCTGCATTTCTAAKGCTGTATTTCTGGTCAGAGAACAGTTCTAAGAGCTACATTGCTGAAAAAAGTGACAAAAYATTATTCATTTGGTTCAGCCTCTAGAGTTGGATGTTTCTGCACAAACTCTGGTACTAATGTCTGTTTGGTACAAAAGGCAGAATAGCAATAGAAGTAAAGTAGCTCCTATAGTGTTTTCTGTTTCTACAACAGTAGCACCAACAAGCTACAAAACCAGAAAAGTATTGCCTGATATCTGCAAGGGCCCTTTGAACAATTTGTATTATTTATTTGCCAGACAGCATAATCATAAAATTTATACTCTCCCTCATTACATGTGGAAACACACCTTTCCATAATTTCTATTACACTGCAAGCAATTCATTTTATGCACATACATGAATKCAGCCACTGAAACTATTTTTTATCTTCACACCTCTTCAAGAAAGTAAAATGGAAGGTTGATAGATACAAAATAGGATCAGTGTRTACAACGTGGCATGTGTACATGTATATATCCACCAAGACACYTCTGAAAAATGAGGTTTCATATTTTAGTAAAATGTTTTTGCATCTGTCAATGGATATGCTTTATGAAACTGTCTCAAATGTCTTGGAGTTCAAGTAAACAATCCTGAGCTTACTTGGGTAGACTTTAAACTACAGTCCTGCCTGTTATTACTGATTTCACCGAGCTGAAGATAGATATGAGCCCATTCGGGAAGCAGTAAATTAAATATACTGATCATACTTCCAGTTACATATATTTAAGTGCATAACTAGTAATGCAATCTACTATGATGACAACTAATGATCCAAAACCATTAAAGAAAAATAATATTAATTACACTGTGCCTTGTCACTGCACCAGGAGTAAGTTKAAAGAAAAGATAGTGTTCTCATTATTTCTCTAGGCATTTTTTTATCAAGCAAGAAACTCTGTTGTGGAGTCAGTATTTGTAGACTACTTGTTCTTTATGTTTTTCTTAAGAGACAGATATCATTCCTGTACCATTTTTGTGTATGACAGTATTGGGAAGATGTTCTTTGCTGCTAGTGCCTTAATCTCAAAAGCACAGGACTCAGTTCAAAAATCTGCCCAGATAACCTTTTGTTAAGTGATRTATTCCTCCTCTTCCCAATGTAGAGACATGGCAGTGGAGAAGTTGYGTTTGTTGTGTCCAATTCTGCTTCCAGAGCCAGTTGAAAACAGGAGGTGCAGGGGTGCATAAAAGCATTCTCCATGCTGTTCACAAAGAAGTAAAATCTGAATTGAAGTCTTTGGTCCAGCTGGTGCTGACACAGTAGAGTTTTTATCAGGCAGAAACAAAAATCCATCATGAAAAGAATTGATACATGAATTTGCAGGAAGACACTTATGAGGAATTCTGTCATCTGTCTCCAGCTGAGAAATCTTCTCATCATCTGCCAGTGACCTTGTGGATGACCCCTGTGAGCTGTGGGAGATGTAGAGAATATCCTGGTAAGCAAAACTGGCCAATAAAAAAAGAACAATTTAGTCAGTGATGATTGTGGCCTCACAGACAGAGATCAGTGTGTTCATAATAAGTGACTTAACTAGTTTGCATAACTTTCTCCTTGCAGTGATTTGCATTACTTGAACTTGAAGGCTGGCCATGCCTAATCAAGTGCCTTGGGTCTTTAGCCCCCTGTGGGATATTCAGTGGTGAAACTTCTCATATGGTCTTTGCTTTTCAGTATGCCAGACCAGAGTGCAGTCTCCCTGTCAAATCAGTGAAAAATAATACCTAATACTGGGACACATGGGTGCTTCTACCCTCAGGCCACTGCTTAAAATCCAGCACAGTGTCCAGTCCTATTCTGCTCCAAAGACTCTTTCCAAGTGACAGGTGTGTCTGGTGGCTTGGTTTCACTGAGCAGGTTGTGTTGGCCTTTTTCTAGGGAAAATGTGCTTACATGGCTGCTGACATGCCCTTCTCACACCACAAATATGGAGTACCTGAGGGACTCCAGGAAGTAAATTGCTGTTTCAGCCCTGAAGCAAATCCTTCCACAGCATGCTTGGTTTGAGGCACAGACCTGTGTRCCCCAATCTTGGTTGTCTTATGCCTTTTCCAAAGGACAATAGGATTCTCATCAGGGCATTTTATGAGAACACTGARTAGATTTTGAAAGAAAATACTTCAATTTTTCCAACACATACTAAGGAAACAATATCGTATCACATCACAATACCTATGCAATTCACCATTTATATTTCTAATATATTTTTGTCAATATGCAGTCTTAGGGGTTTTGAGAAGACCTGTGCTCTCCTCCAAGCAGGTGAGAATCTGAGAGAAGCAAGAGGCACTGTGAGAGAGATGAGGAGATCTGGGAGCTGGGACAAGACCAAAGTTAAATAATCCACTAATGATAAATTGTGTTTTGATCACATAACCTTTTTCCTAGTGTACACCTGGTTTTGGGGTTTTTTCTTAAACATATAGACTAGAAGCAAAAGCTTCTCTCATCTGACAGGTGGAGGCTGAGCCAAGGAGGTTGGGGRAGGGGATATATAGAAAAAGATTGTAATTACATTGTGTGATGTAGTAACATACAGAGCACCTGTGCTAACAGSTGTGGGAGAACTTCCTTAGTACCTCCTCAAAGAAGCCAATTCTTTACACTACTTTCAGACATTCCCCCACTCCCCACATCTGTGAGAGAGGACACAGAAAAATACTAATTTTTCTTCCCATAGTTGGAGTTGAGTGCCTTTTTTTTGAGCAAGTCTTCCCCACAAGTTTCAGCAGACTCAGGTGTGCTAGTGAGCCAACACTGTCACTTGTTGGCTGGGAAAAGACTCCCCTTAAGCTTTTTTAAGAGCAAACTACAGACCATTACCAGCACAACAGAGTTACAAAAACTGCCTTGCTAGAAGTGTGGCAGTGTGCTTGATTACATTTACATTCATACTTAATTGCTGGCACTGCTGAACATATGAAAAGATAATTATGACAATGGTGCTGGYTATTTTTAAATGGCTATATGAATATACATTTTTTAAATAACAACATTAAGCACACGTCTTTATCAAATGAAAAATGTATGTCTGCTATTCATTCATTAGTGAAAAATTTGCATCCACAGTAAAACATTTAGCTTTGACTGAAAGAAGGTTCATTACTCTTCTGAAGCAAAAGCAGAGAATGAAGTGGAAATACTCTCTGAGTTTTTGTTGGCAGTGTGCTAGAATGGTGAGCAACACAGCTGGGAGTACTGARGACMCTGAAGATTCCTAGTGCCTATAACRCAGATGTTGTTCATGCCTCTACTATTCCCATAGCAGAATGTAAATGTRTTTGTGTAAGGAAAGGGCAAAGAGACCACTCTGTGTGTATTGAATTTTTAAAAATATATAATTGAAAATACACACTGTTTCAAAGCATACTAGCAGGGCACTGAAAGTTATGTTCTGAGACTCTCTTAAGCTCCTTACTTCTTAATCTGCTGTCAAAAAGATTGCTGACTGTCCTTTTGGTGACATGCAAGAGTTAGAAGGTTGAGTGATAAGACTCCTGATCTCTCTGTCACAGATACAGACATTGACCCAAAGGTAAAARGTGTGTGAGTACTTATTTTAGGAAAAGAACTTCATTGTCCAGAAAGAAGAAATGAAGAAATCTGTGAATATGCATGTTTCAAAGAGTATAATTGAATTTTTGTGAGTCTCAGGCAGGCAAATTAGCAAAATAGAGATGAGCAATGAGTGTGTAGGGTGGGGGAGTATCGTGCTGGAATWCGTGATGGAAAGGATCTCCAGCAGTGCAGTCTCTATTTGCAATGCTGATTTCCTACTCTGGAGACTCTGAGCAGCAGTAACTTAAAAAATGTTCTTCAAAAATCTCTTTCTTTGTGTATACTGAACTGACATGGGGCAGGGAGAGTGAAAAACAGTTGCCCTTACACAGTTACTGCCGGCATGCAATGCAGTAGCACTATTGTTCAAGAACACATGCTCTTCAAACCTTCAGTTATTTCTTTAAATGAGTAATTCTATGAAAAATTGTATGCTGRGGGAACTTTTGGCAAATTCCAATTAAATATTTTTCTTTGTGATTTCTTTCTCCAGACAGTCCTATGATGTACTTGGTGAGGCAGCAAGACCCCAACACYGAAAATATGGGTTTAATTAGTAACAGTGAACTTCTCCTATGTGCTGTCACTAAGCTCTCTCYGTGGTGTTTTATTGGTGGTAGGACTGCTTTTATCACCACAAGGATATGTGCAAAGCCCATTGAAGTCAGGGCACATTAACAGGCTCAGTGAAGGCAAAAATGACATCCCTTGAAATGGGAGCTAGTAARACACTTCTGAAGCTGTCATTCTGTGTTATTTGCTGAAAGCTGGAACTTCTTCAGACTAGGTGACAGTCCAGAGGGAACACATCTTTTTCAAAAAGTTCTTCAAAATTCATTTCTATATCATGTAATGATAACAACAATAACTTTYCAGTGTATTCTGGCTAACAACTCACTTGCAGTTTTGCCAGTGACATTCAGTGGCAATTGTATAGCCTCACAGTGAAGGAAACCTTACAGTAGCAGCTAAGGAAAATAAGGAGAATGAACTCTTCTGGCCCTAAAGATTTTAAATCCTCCAAGCATTTGATTTATCCTTGTTCTTTTTTGGAGGTGAGAGGGACTCATCCTWGTTCCTGGACTTGCAGTAGAGCTCTGCTGCCTGGGTGATTGCACAAGGGATTTGGAGATCAATCAGGATCCAAACCAAGCCTYAGCATTCTCAGTTCCTTTCTGCAGTAAGTGCTTCTTTTACATGAAAAGACAGAAAGCTATACTGTTKAAATCAATGACAAAACTCCTGCTGTCTTCACAGAGGCTCATTTTCATTCCAAAAAGTGATGGTAWATTTAGTGCTACAAAACACAAAATTTCAGTAGGAATCTCCTAGTGAACTATACATTGATTGATCCTGGACACAATCTTGAATAAAAACTTTCATGATTCAGATCACAAGGAAAATCAGGTGAGCCTAAAAATCCTGGGAACTTTAAATGTAAATAAATACATGCCTTAGAGGCAGTCATCTTCTGGCACTGGAGCTACTCAGACTCACACATGAAGGGAGCTGAGAACGCCCCCCTTCACTCAAGAGCACTATAAACTTGCTTATCCTACAGAAATAAGGAATTTACTTTCCAAGCAACAGCATGGAGAACTAACACTTTAAAATTAGTGACAAAATCGTGATGGCTGGCAGGTCACAAACCCACTAATTTAGCATGTGCTTTCAGTTGTGCTCCTGAGCACAGGAAGGGCAGTAGGAACATTGCTTCTCTGCTGCCAGTGCTGATGCTTGGCTCTGGGGAGGAGGACTATGGGGCAGGATGGTGGGAACCAGGTCCCTCATGAGGAGCAAGTCCTGGGACAAAGTCCCTGGATGAGCAGGACATGCACATGAGACCCTGAAGGACAAGGAAGACAGAGAGTAAGTCTAAACYAGGACATGTGGATATCAGCAGGACAATGAATGCTTTTAAGCGTTTGGGGAAGCAGGGCCTGGAAATAGATGGGGCCCAAGGCCCTGAATATGACAGGACAGTGAACACACAGGTGCTAAACTCACCAGTAAAATGTGTGCTTCAGTAAACACAAGGGCTGCTGGGGGAAGAAGGAGGCAGTCTAGCTGTGAAAGCAAGTACAAGCCTTAGCTGATGACTGCATGTTCAAATCCACCTGRACTGTGAGAGGTGGGACTCCTGACACGAGCTGTGTTCCACCCAGCACACTGCCTGTGCACACACATGTGCACTGTGGGCTGGCCCTGGCCAGCAGCAAAGCTCCCACACACCTGCTCAGCCAGCCACCTTTCCCAGCAGGGCAGGGCAGAGAACAGGAAGAGAAAAACCAAGAGAACTCATAGATCAAGATGAAGATATTTAATAAGTGAAAAAAACCCAGGCAAACCAAGTAATGCAAAGGCAATAATCACTCATCAGCTCCCACCAGCAGAGCAATGCCCAGCCAGACTCTGAGCAMCATCAGCCTTGGAAGCCAAAACCCCTCCACCTCTTTTTTACTCTAACCCATTTCTGAGTATGACCTTATATGGCATGGAGTATCCCTTTGGCCAGGTTGGGTCAGCTGTCACAGCCATGTCCCTTCCCAAATTCTTGTCYATCCCCAGCCTACCCACTGCAGGGTAATGGGAGGGCAGAGCAGGAAAGAGAGAAGGCCTTGATGCTGTGCAAGCACTCCTCAATAACAGTCTAAACATTGGTGAGTTCTGGACACTTCTTAGATACAAATACAAAGCTTAGCACCTTACAGGCTAAGAAGAAAGTTAACTTCCCTTGGGGCAGACCTGTTACAGTATGGCATGATGTTTAATTGTATTATGCTGGGAGTGAGAAAAGCCTTACTGAAGCCTTATTAATTCAGAAAAARATTAGAAAAATTGATCCATTCCTTTGTGGAATAAATAGAGGAGACAGAGCTCAATGCTGCCTTCAAATCTGGCAGACATTGAGCCAGAGGATCTCAAATGTGGCTGCTTCATGTCTGAGGGACTTTATGGACTAAATCTGTGCATCGTCACTCTGACACTTTCAGTTCACATCATACTTACAGTGTGTACATGAACCATCTGTGTACCACACATGTCATTTGTTTGGTAGACCCTGGGGCTGCCAGATTTCTGGCTAGTCAGATGGAGCTACTGTGTAGGTATTCCCATAAGTTGCCACATATCTGGAAGTCCAGCAAATGCAACAATCTCTTTCCTTCTTCACATTCTTCCCAGCTAAAATTTCCAGAAAATAATCAAATACAGCCAACAATCTGATGTATGGTACCACACTTACAAGAGCATTTTCTGTTTTATGGTTTATCATTTTGGGAGAAGGGATTTATGAGACAGGTGAAAAAAATGTGTGTGCTTTATACCTAGAAACAGTGTTATGCCAGCATTTTTTAGTTGATGTGCCCAGTATTCTTTACAGAAATTTTTGTAGCAGACTTTGGTGAATGTTGAGTGTGCATAATGAAGGCTTGAGAGAACAATACAGTACAAGATAAGAACAAGATMGATTTCTCACTGTGAAGATAAAACTAAGAAAAGGAGACTAATTATGTGCTGCATGTTCAAAACCAGAAAAATGGCAATAATGTTGTGTAAAGCCTTCTCATTTTCTCTTGTGTGCTGCTATGCAGGTGCTCTATGGTTGCCWTTTTAAGCTTAAGTAACTAGTGAAACCTCTCCTAGCATCTACTGCCTGGACACACCAGAGCACAGCAGCTCTGGTGCACATTTATCTAACTTGGTGGTCAATATGAAAGATCTGTTCAATTCAGCTTTAGCATAAAGAAGAGTGGGGGCACACAATTGTACAAAAAATYCCCGTCACACACTTCACCAGCCTGAGTACATGAGGATTGGGAATTTCTCTTTTTCTCTTTTGTACTGCTTTCCCTGCCTGGGTTCCCTGTGCCTGTCTAAGTAACTTTAGAAAGTGCTGGGAAGTCCTGCAGAGAACTGATGTGGAGATGTCATGTACTTTCACCTCCTGTGGGCTGCAGTCAGAGCTGTCCCTGATCAGTGCCAGGGACAAGGCTGCATCAGGAATAGGAATGGATGGACCCCACTATGCCTAGCTTAAGAAATACCCCCACAAAGGAAAAAAAGACAAGTTAGCATCAGCTAGTAAAACAGTACATGACTCTGGGATAAAATTAGCAGTGATATTTAGAGAACACATTGCAGAGTGGAAAGCAGGCTGGAATATATATTTGATTATGCATAGGACAAAAGTCTTGTTTTATTTCCTGTTAGAAAGACWTAGACAGACAAATATCTATTTCCCACTTTAATTTCTTCTGCTCCTGAGAGAAACAATCCACCAAACCCTTGAAAATTTGCTAACAGCTTAGGCTAACAATGACACAGTCAGGGGCAGGGCTTTTTTCCAGAAGGCCCTGAGTCCATGCAGTGCAGAGGATAATAGTGAATCAAGGTAAAAAAGAATATACATTTTGCCTGAAAGGGTTGTAGTTCATTTGTTAGTCTGGTCATGCTAGACATCCTGTAATGCAGGTATGATCCTTATCATCAGCTTCAATACCTTGTCTGCACTCACTGGTTGATTGATCTGTAAAACTCCTCCTTTTGGATCCCAGGAGTTGGAAAAAATTGTAGAGCAAGGTCTTGCAATTGAAGCTTGCAGCATGAGACACAGGCAGGAGGAAGGATAAACTGGGGTTGCACAGAAGTATCATAAATCTCTTTTTTTCTAATTTCTACAAATTTTTTGGTTAACATTTTTATAATGCTGTAACACCACTAGGGGAATGGCAGAGCAGGGGACAAATGATAGACTAAGGGTATTCAAAAATTAAGAAAGGTCATTTATGAAAACTTTTCCAAACAGAGTTTAACATCACAGGGAGAAGGTTGAGGGCCAGCAGTTAACAGCATTTTTTTTTCTGTTGATGAAACTCAAAAAACACTGTTCATACAGCAAACCAGTTCTTTACTAGATGTCTATATCTTTGTTTGTTTGCATGTGTTTTTCATACTGTTTGTGGATGTTCCATTTGAAACCACTTTTCAAAAGGATTAAATTTGTGGCCATGTATAACTACTGTTTCATACCCAGTGAGACAGTGTTATTGATTCACAAAATTAGGGCTTTTGATTTAACAGCATTTTTTTTTTTGTTGATGAAACTCAAAAACCACTGTTCATACAGCAAACCAGTTCTTTACTAGATGTCTATATCTTTGTTTGTTTGCATGTGTTTTTCATACTGTTTGTGGATGTTCCATTTGAAACCACTTTTCAAAAGGATTAAATTTTGTGGCCATGTATAACTACTGTTTCATACCCAGTGAGACAGTGTTATTGATTCACAAAATTAGGGCTTTTGATTCCATTGAATGTGAATTTCTGTTGATTAATATTTACACGCTTCTCTGAGGTGCATGGTTCTGTGTAGACTGTAGAGATTACAAGCTCCTCACCCTAGGATGCTTACAAAACAGACAACACAATGAATTACATTGACTGAGAAGGGTCACAGTGGGGGTGAAGGAGGAAAGGAAACAAGAGAAAGCAAAAGAAAGGAAATTTGTTTCATGAAATACTCATTATTTACAAAGCATGACCATCAGGTAATTTGATTCCATTTGGCTTTTATTTTGGATTTGTTTTTCACTTTGTTTTATTAGGTTTAATGATCAGGCATGGGTGAGATAGTGCATAACACTAGAGCTGAGATTAATGATGAAAGGCCAAGAGAAAGCTGTGGCTCTTGAGGAGGGATTTCAGCAAGAGAAGTATTTGGTTTTGCACTCATTAAATGCAGGCAGGCTCAGGCACAGAAGAGTTTCACACTTGCGTAAAACTTTAAATTAACCACATGTGTAAGTCTTTGTGGGAATAGGGGACTAATTGGGTAGATTAGAATACAATTAGCTGTGAAGTCTGGCTAGCACTAACTGACAATGCTTAAAGACTGGAAAAGCTGATAAAATCCTGCCTWGTTGAAAAAATAGCTATGAAGACATCTGGGGAGGAAAAGGGGACCCTTTGCCATTACAGGATGAGTGCCAGCAACAGAAGTACAGATGARCTTGGTGCTCTCTGTTGTTGCTATAACCTTACTCAGCTACACTAATTTTTCTTCCAACATCCATTTCAATTATCTCATATCAACTAAGCCCACTGCTGACTTACAGAAACCTTCATCATCCTCAGACTTCACAAGTGGGAAGATATTGTGCTGCCCCAGAGCTGGCAGGGTAGGGATGGCTCATAAGCACCTTCTCCAAACTCTAGCACCACTTCACCATAATGTCTCCTGAAAGGTACCAAATTAACCACTACTTTAGGTTACCCAAGTCTAAAACTTTGTGAGTATATTTCCTGAGAATTCAGTAATCTAATGAAATATAGACAAAAAGTCCTGCCAGAACTTTCTAAGAGATACCAGGTAGTTTATTCGATTCATACATAAAATTTAGTAATACAATAAAATGGAGTCTCTTTCCAAAGTACACATGTTCCACCTGTCAAAGATGTAAAAGTCTTTCTTYCTATTTTTGAATTGTCTCAAATTTTATGAATTCCTAAATGAAAGGCTGACTTTCCTAAGGTCATCCATCATATAATACAATTTATAAATACAGCTTATATGCCTGGTATCTGCAGAAACTAGGACTTCATGCTGTTAAGTCTTACATAATTTGCAAAACCCTTGAGAAAAGTGTTTAAACATTTTGTCTTTTKGAAGGATAGCATGGAAGAGTTGGACCCTGTATTTGAATCTGTTTGACCTTCAGTGGTTAGTTGCCCTTCACAATGCAGTGTCTGWGGCCCTTTGTGTCTAAATGGGATCTCTGACTGAAAGACTCTGTTGGGTTTGCTAAGCCATGTTTTGATGYGTGTGTGGGCTATRGGGTGGTTTCTGTGAGAAGCTGCCAGAAGCTTCTCCCATATCAGAGAGAGCCAATGGCAGTCRGCTCCAAATGGATCCAATGATGACCAAGACTGAGCCCATCAGTTATGGTGGTAGTGCCMCTGGAATAACAGACTTACAAAGGGGAGAAAGTTCCTGCACAAGAGTAATTGCACCTAAGGAGAGTACCAAGAATATTTCAGAGAAATAACTGTGCAGACACCAAGGTGAGCTGAATGAGGTGGAGGAGGTGCTCCAGGTGTCACAGCAGAGAGTCCCTTTCAGACTTCCCATGGTGAAGACTATGATGAGTCAGGCTGTCCTTCTGCASCCTGTGGAGGCCCATGTGAGAGTAATGATCCACCTGCAGCCCCTGGGGGGCCCCACACTAGAGCAGGGGTGTGCCCAGCAGGGGCTGTGACCCCACAGGAAGCCCAYRCAGGAGCAGGCTCCTGGCAGGACCTGTGGTTATGTGTACAGAGGAGCCCATGCTGAAGTAGGTTTTCTGACAGGATTTGTGATCCAGTGGAGGACCTATGCTGGAGCAGCCTGTTCCTGAAGGACTGCACTCCATAGAAGCAACTCACGATGGAGCAATTAATGAAGAACTGCAGCCTGTAGGAAGGATTCATGTTGGAAAAATTTGTGGAAGGCTGTCTCATGTGGGAGGGACCCCATGCCAAAGCAAGGACTCTGAGGAGTCAAGGAGTAGCAGAGACAAAGTGTGATGAACTGATCTCAGCCCTTGTTCCCTGTCCCCTTACACCACTGAGGAGAGAAGGGAGAGCATCTGGGAGCAAAGATGACCCCAAAAAGAAGGCATTGGTGTGGGGGAGATATTTTAGGATTTGGTTTTATTTCTCATTATTCTACTCTGATTTGATGACCAATAAATTAAATTAATTTTCCTAAGTCAAGATTGTTTTGCCTGTGATGCCGAGTGATCCCTCCATTTCCTTGTCCTGACCCACAAACCTTCTCTTTTCTTTCCCCTGTCCAGCTGAGGAAGGGAGTGATAAAACACTTTTGGCAGGCACTTTGCACCCAGCCAGTGTCAGCCCATCTCAAAGAGTAAGGCAAATTTTGCAATGCCTCCAATGATTGAACTGGCAGTGATTGAACTGAGAAACTTGTCAGTTCAATACTGGTAAAAGTTYAGATGCTTGGAGTTGAAAAAGAATAACCTACATGAATTCTACTTTGAGTACTGTATGTTAATGGCAATKTAGGTGTTATTTCCAAGATAACAAAAATAAAGTAGTGCATATAAATGTCTGAGCAATATAACTTTTCTGCTTCTTATAGATAAAGAATTAACCCTGCTGTCTTTTTTGCCTTTCTTCCTAAATATGCATTCAGCAGCATATATGACCCCACAGATGGTAGGTACAAATGAACAAGAGTGTGTTCAGATATGATCAAAGACAAYCATCTTCTGCTCTTATATCCTGAGTCAGGGTCAGAACTATCAYGCATCTAAAGAGAGAACTATATGCTTCTGCACAGAATTTAAATCATGTTGAAAGCAGTAGTTACAACACATTTTAATAAAGCACAAAAATTGTATCATCTGAGATACCGGGTCAAAATTACTGCTGTTGTCTCCTCTACCCTCACTGGAAAACTAACCAACCCATGAAGCATTTGAAAACTTGTCACTCCAGTTTCACTGGGGTGTTGGAAAAATAATTTGAAAAAATATTTCCAACAGAGTTTCTATTGTTTATGAAGACTTTTTCAAAGAGATTTAAAAATTTAGCTTTGTCAAACTCCCCACTGGACAACCAAATCTTTTGTAAAGGTGGAGCCCTGAGTGTTCTGTATTAATGGTGTTTCATGCTGACCTTATTGAATGCTGTCAGATGAAGGGCCAATTTCAGGAACTTTGCCCATCTAAGAGATGTAAGTGAAACCAGGGTGCTTCCTCTTAAATACTGAGCAATGAAGATGAAAGCTCCATGATATAGTCATGAAGACTAGTTTAAAAACAGAGAGGAAACAAAGCTTTCTTCTGTGTTATCTGAATTTTATGATAGTGTGCTGGTTTTGCACACCATCTGTGATGGTTAAAATTCACTTAAGAAGTCACATCTGATTTTTATGTACAAGATATAAAAAAATGTAGCAACAGGATTATGTTTGAATAACATAATATAAACACGTTCATGAAGGCAATATCCATAAATATAAGCTGCTGTTGAAGTAAATGCTGTTATTTAAGTATATTTCTGTAGCTGTGTGTTTTCTATTTCCTTACTCCCATTTGAGCCTGCCAATCTGCATCCTCTATGCTTTCCAAATTAAAGTAACTTCTTTTTTTTTTGCCAGAATCTTTATTRATTGCTTATCATTAGTCTGCTTGGTATTACAGTGCTTTAAAAAAACTCATGCAGAAGATTAATCTGATGTGGTTTTGAATTATACTAATGGCCACAAAAGGCCTGAATATATTGTGTATGCTCCCTATGTGTAAATATTTCACCACTGGATTCAGCTACAGTAACTTAAATACAACCTGAGTGTGTTCTCATTTTAAGCACAGCTTTTCCATTGCTGTCAACAAAGGGCAAGATGTTTACAGTTAAAATGAGTAAAATTCTTGTCCCTCAATTTTTCACTCATTTAAAATATACTGAAATAATTTTTTTCAAATATGCCTTTTCACAATAGACACTAAAGAAATCCCCAACCTCTGACAGTCTTAAATAGGACTTTTTTCTTTTTGCTGACATAAACATCGGTTCTTAATGTGGTTTCAAGCATCTGACTAATTTAAAATTTATTTTTAAACTGCTGTGAGGTTTATATTTGAAAACAGCTGCTGAGCATGCCCCTGTAGCTACCTTTAGCAATGTTTTATTATCTTGACTAAGCTCGTAATGGTGATTCTCTGCTCTACCACTGACATCTTAATGACTGCCTCACCAAAACTGATCTTGTAGGAAGTATGTGGGACTGACTTTTACATCTATAATGATATGGTAATGTGAATCATTACACTGTCAGTGGTGCTTTATTGGCATGATGGTTTAAGATTATGAGGGTATTACCATGTCAGTGCAAACAAATACTGCTGCTTTTAAAGTAAGCAGACAAAAGACACAAAAATGCTAAAATAGTTGTAATATTAAATTCACAATAGCAAGATAGTATTTGCTTAAGGCAGCCCCTACCCTAAATTCATGTGTTATCTGCATAATTCAGCAATGCATACTGTGCAGTCATCTCCTGGTGACTCCGCAGAATCAGGCAGAAATAACCAATGAGCCAGGGTAAACATGTTTGCCATTTTRAGCATTATGGAATTCACCCTAATTTTATACMCTATCAACTGGAAGATCAGAGCCTACTGTCAGAAATTTTCTGATATGGGGAAGAATACCTCTGAATTTCCAAAGCCAACAGTGTATAAAATAGATTTCTTGTTGTTGTTTTSCTCTTGACTTTTCAGTTCCAAAAGGAGGCTGGTTAGAAGCAGAAATAGAAAAAGGCAAAAATCAGACAACACAACATTTGTAGATCTAAGCATCAGATCTGTGAACACGAATTCTGGTAGGACTGCAAACTGATCTGAAATTCACATATTGAGATTTCCAGAGGAGGGTTTTGAAATCCATTTSAGAAAAGTCTGTTCCCATGGAATCCCTATTTGCATGCTCCATCAGGCTTTCTTATCTAAAGTCTTCCCACAAAATAAAATGAAAAAGARCAATTTTCAATAAACTTATAGTACTTTGATAGTAAGTACTTTGATAACACTTTGCAGGATATTTGTAGTAGGCATAGTGAAGAACTGCTAATAAAAGACTAAAAAAAAATCAGTTTTACATGGATTTTGTGTTATGAGGGACATGGTMATTTCTATCTGATAAGAATAAGCAGGTTTATCTACATGAGCAGTACTGTGGTGCAACAGGAATAAGTCTACAAAGCAAACCAGTTGGTGCTGTGGATCCAGCAGCCCAGCCCCATTCTTCATATTTTGGAGATTTGCTGCAGAGTAGTTTGTACCAGGCTCTTCTGGYCTGAAGGACTCAACAGTGGTTATGATGGGAGAGGATCCATGCACTTTGGATGGCATTCTCTGGCTTAKTTTTATCTGAAATGAATCCAATTCATGCTTGTATAACTCTGCACACAGTCAAACTCTTCCAAATTGGTACAATCCACTTCATGGATTTGTAACTGATCTCTGCTAAACACTAATAGAGATCACAGAATCACTGAGCTTGAAGGGACCCACAAGGATCATCAAGTCCAATTCTTAACTGAATGGCCYATACAGGGATCAAAGCCACAACCTTGGTGTTATTGACATGCTCTGACAAACTGAGCTMATATCAGAGGATGTGCATCAAGTGAGTCCTATGCTCCTGATCCGGTCCTACCAATGTTAAGTTCTTGTGTAGCTCTGATGATTTTTTTCCTCAGTGTCCTCCTATCTCTGGTGGAACACAAGTGKTGTAGAAAATGAGAACTGATGAAACTATCTCAGCCTTGAATTTGAGGACAGGATCACTTCTGCAGAGTGTTTCATGTGCAAGAGGACTGAAGGCAGCAGGAGGCACCAATTGTAAGTATGTATGGTGATGTATAGACCTGGGGGTGGAGAATGTAGGTGAACATTTGATATTGAGCCTAATCCTCTCTTAACACTGACCTTACAGAGCTCTGAATAATCCTGCTATAGAACTGATCATTGCATTTTAAAAATGAGGTGTTTATTATTTCCCCTTCACTTCACCCAGAGGTGATGCCAGAAATCCACTCTTCTCACAGTTAGAAGCCTTTTAATTTGTGCATGGAGTTTGTTCAGGTAAGTAYATACCCATTTAATCTGGGGTCAGCCTTGTGTCTGTGGAAAAAAGGTCTGGCACTGGTAAGTCCACCAGGATGAATTTTCCTTTCTGGAACTTGACCCTCCTGGAAATACTGGTATATCCTCAGATTCCTCTGGGGTCTTTTACTGCCATAATATACTGGCACTTCACAGTCACCATGTACTTGCCTAGTATGTCCAAGTTTATCTCTTTTCTTTTATTTCTAATAGGGGTGATCCCAGCTTTTAACAGAAACTGTTTCTGTAATAGAATGTCTTTACATGCATTACCTTTCATGTCTTTTATTAAATTCTCTCTATTACTTAAGTCTTCAAGGTTATACAGCTCCTATATGACACTCCACTCTGGATCTTTTCTACAAAGAATGCTGCAGCAAATTTTAGCAGTGTACCTTTTTTTTCCCTGTACCTTGTTCATGCATAAAATTCCCTCCAGCCCAGGATTTAATTTTCCCATTACAAACAGGATCATCACTACTTCAGGTAGTTAGCTATGCAATGTAGAAATCTCATATTAATGTCCATCTTTTACTCTTTAATAAATAATTTCTCATTTGACATTGAGGTTTATAATTTCTGAATACTCTCTGAATAGCTCTGTTTAATCTGTCTCAAAAATAACACACAATATCTAAGAGTTTAACATGTAAAATTCTAGCAGATTATGTTGACAAGTTGTTGTTGTATGTTGACATACCTTCAGTCAAGAAAAGTGCTCTACAAAAACATGAGGCCTGTGCAAAATCACCAGTTCTAGCCATGTTCTTATGCTCACTGTTCTTATATTAAAGGTGGAACTGTTCTTTCAAGATTCAGAGCAATCACACGGCAAATAACTGCAGAATTTCAGGAGTTCTCTTCAGCCTGAAGAACAGAACAGTTCAACATCTATTTGTTGATCACTGTTAATGCACTCAGCAGTTGGTTATTTGCAGGTAGATGTCTTCAGAAATAGTTTGCCACCATCAGAAAGGTTTTGTTAGTAAAGAATCAACAGTAGAGTTCAGTGCAGGCTTTGCCCAAAGGCGAGTTAACTGTCTATTGACTGAGTTGGTGGCTTGAGTGATATCTGAGGATGGAGGCTTCAGGATTGCTCTGCAGATTCTCTCCTTTGGTCTTTGCAGTCATATTTAAAAAGGGGTTTGATCCTAGGTGGAAATCTGTGAGATAGCACTGAATAGTTAGTTTTCATTGTTAAAGTCTGGATGGACTATGGTTGGAAATTAACCCTTGACACTGGAGATATGAAAAAGGTCTGTTAACAGGCATCTTTTGCAAATCATGGTATTCCTTTTGTTTCCTGAAGTAGTTCTCAACTGTTTAGRGGTGCAGACTGACTAGATGTGTGAACTTCTGTAGACATTTCTCATATAAAGCTCCTTCTACAGTATGTAAAGTTTAGCTTTTCTTAATCACCTTTTGAAAACTCTTCAGAGCCTGGGCACAAACTCCTAGGGGTCTCTCAATCACTGGCTGAACTAACTGTGTTTGGTAATGAAGGTGTTTTATGTTAAGGGATCCTGTTTTCAGCTTGGAATGTAATTAATCCCATCAAAGGCTGCTCTTATGCAGTATAGATAATAATGAGGATTGTGGTAGGAAAGGAAGACTGTTTGTGTTACTGCTCTGGAAGCAGGAAAAAATTGAACCTGTGAGGCTGGTGAAACTGGACTGGTACCTGCTCTCTGAGGATGGCAGAAATGCTGTTCCAGTTACCATGCATCCAAGGAAGGAAAGTTCAGGACAAGAGAAAATTATGAAAAGTAAGAAGAGAAAATTATGAAAAGTAAGGTTGTAGTTATTGGGAGGAATGTGGAGAGGAGCAAAAGGAGATTGTGCATCCTTTTTCAGAAATGTAGGAATCCAAGGGTCTTCTTGTCGAGAGGTAGAAAACTTTGTAATATCAGTAGATTGTAATTATAATATTTGTAAATTAGCAATTATATAATCTTTAACAACTCATTTGCGAAAAGATTTATACAGCAACCTCCAGGCAAGATCTATGGAAACAACTGAGGCAAGTGTCAGCAAAATGGAAAAGAGAGGATCAGAGGCTAGAGTAGGAAACCTACAGAGTGGCATAATATGCCTGGCATGTAGATACATATGTATAGCTCATCAGGTCTTTCTCTTTGCCTGTCTCAGCGAGGGGTAGCTAGTTATCTCACCCACTGACCTGTGTCTGTCAGCAGGCTGCTTGGCACAGGCAGCCAGGAAACTAAATCTTCACTGCAATGGGAGAGGTGGGAATGCTGTGAGGGACTGCATGACACAGTCACATAAAATGCACAAGCAGGGTAAGAGCCTGTCTGCATTGCCTAGAAAAATCTTCACAATTTTCTTCAGCCTTTGTATCCAGCTGAGAGCAAACAGCCCAAGCTCTGTCAGCTCAGCCAGGGGCAGTGTTCAGCAGAAATTGCCACATAAAGTACAAGGGACATGGAGGAGGGCACCAGTGGGCTCTAACTTGCCATGTGTGTCTGGGGTGCCAGAACACTGACCTCCTACTCATTTCTCATGGAAATAAACTGGGCTTGGGAGCTTACAGTGTCTTTTCAAAACCCCAAGTTGTCCCTAGCACATAAACACAGGTTTGCAGCATCATTTGCATCTGGAAGCATTGGTCTACAAACCCACTGACATTACATTGCAGCTAGCTTTGGGAGAAAATTAATTTTCCTCGAAAGACCCAGCTAGTGTACCTTACAGAGTGAGTTGAAGAAGGAGATGTTAGTAATTTTCAGACCTCTACTGACTCCGAGCAGGGCAGACTGACAAAGGCCAAGCTACTTCAAAGGATCCACAACCCTCACCAACAGGATCCAGGCTGGGGAACCATCAGGTCATTTCACATACCAGTAGGCCACAGTAAAGCCATTGCATACCAACAGTTTTCAATAACTAACAAATTTGATTATATTCCAACTACTGAGCTTAGGTTTTGCACTCCTCAAGATGACCCTTGCTCTTACTGCTCTGGTGGACATGAAATGCATAACCATACTCTCATATGGATAAGCATGCACAAATAAATCAAGAGCTAATAGTACAGGGTCAGCATCCTACTTCACCCAGTAGAAGAAGCATCTCTCCATCTGAGACGGTGTTACCCTTGTCTGCCAGACCCTAACTCAACCCAAGGAGAGATGCAGAGGTCAAGCTGTGATGGTGCATGATTTGCTTGGGCATGCTGATTAAAGAGGGAGCTAAGGATTTTCAATGTAAGTCTGTCAAAACCTTCCAGAGGTTAGGATGCATAATTCTATATAATTCTAATAAGGACTGACTTTCCAAAGCCCTCAAGATTGCAGTGTTCCTAAATTTCAAAGGAAAATCCGTTTATAGTTTACTCTTGAAAGCTGTTGAGATGGAGTTTTGACATGGAGTTGTCATTAGGTTAAGAGCATTCAGAAGAAATTTATCAACTTTGCTGTAATATCAAGCAATTTGTCTTGCTTATGTTTTGCACACTCGTCTACTCATTGTTTCCAATCTACTCCATAGCACTATTAGGGGCTTCTGTTTGGGAATTTACATATTTTTATCAGTGATCTTCCCTTGTATTTACCTTTGGCTCATTCATATATCTCTGGCCTTTCAGTCTTTAGCTTGATTTACAGAGTGCTGAGAAATAATTTGTTGTCTCTGTTGAGCAGGGCTTTGTGTTCCAGGAGCAGCAGACTTAGAAGGACCAGAAGCTTTCTATAGTCCTATACATTTGTTCTATGGACTGAACAGTTATTCCATATTGACCTTGATTGCTGGGAACTTGACTCAATGATCTGTGTGATCTTTTGCAGACCTATGCTCTGGTATTCCCATAATGCACTAAGATTTTAAACATCTGCTTCATGCCTRAAACAGCAAACACTTCCTATCACTCTCATTTTACCCTATGAATTATGAGCTTATCAAAGACACATTTGATAAACTGTTTGAGTCTTRTAACTCAAATGGCTAAAAGTTCAAGTTCCACAGTTCAATAACAATATTAACCATGAAGCTGGTGGTTAGTCTGGATAATGGYTGGGTAGTGAGAACATTAACGAGCTGTGGCAAATCTTGTTAGCTGTAAATAGCTTGAGAAAAGACACTAGACTGCTGATAATGAATGCTTTGTCAAGAATTATTGATAAAGTATTTCTAAGAAATAAGAAAAGGAATGTGACTGAATATGATTYTTTTTCTTCCACAGAACTATCAGTAGTGTTGAAGATGACAGTGAAAAATTAGGAAGTGGGAAGCTGGCACTGACAATCAGTTTTAGGGTTGCTGAGTAGGGCAGCAGGTGTGTAAGTGGTATGGAAGGTGGTGTGTTGTGTCACAACTGTTATGGTTTAAACATAACTTTCAGTTTAAATCGTTATCTGCAAAGGCTTTAGATTGACACATAGTTCAGCCAGTAGGAGAGTGAGTTCATTTTCGCGAATGACATAAAAGCTGAGGACCTCGGGAATTC
>CADDXX010000014.1:1028642-1050464 GCA_902810485.1 Alauda arvensis
CCGCTGTTCGTGAGAAGCTGCAGCTGATTTCTCTCCTGCTGTCTGCTGCGGCTTTGAGCCTGGGCTGAGCCTACTCCGAGGAGACCGAGGAGTTTGAAGGGCGGGAGCTGCATTTGCTGCCATGGGGCCGTCGCGACTTCAGCCGCCGTTTTCTGTTTCTTCCCCCCCGCTCTCCTCCACCATGTGGCCTTAGAGCCTTTAGAGAGCTGCCGCCATCGCCGGCTGAGGACACGTGGCCATCTGCAGCTCCCAGCTACAGATTAACTCTGTCCTTACCAAGGTGAAGCTTACAGAACACTAGCCCTCTGAGAAATGAAGAAAATACTATAGTAGAGACATTTTTGGCTGAGGCTACATGAAGATACTGAGGTCTGTAAAAAGGGTTTTGTGTCTTAGGGGATGGGGAAATGAGAAAGTGCTTTTAAGCTGAAAATCTCTTGTGAATTGTAGTAACGAACTATGCTGAAATCTTTTAACTATGGAGAATATGAACTGGGGAAATAACTGTTCAGATTGGTAATTTTTAAGCAAAGGTATTTGTGATAGACTGGGTGAATATTGATGTAGTCAGTAACTCTTGTAGTCCCCTGAGGCATTTGAGTAATAAGTCCTCTACGCCAGAGCTTTTGAGTAAGAGATATTTTTGCCCTAGAATAAGATAAAGAGTATCCTTTGTACCTGAACTGTTAATTTTTAAAATACCACCCCAGAATACATAAAGTCCGTAACCCAAGTACAGTTAATGAGAAGAGCTGTACTTTATGGGAGAACTACAGAGACAGAATTTTGTTTCTTCTGAGCAGCTGTCTTTCTGTAAAAGTTAAGAACYACGTGTGGACTGTCTTTGTCCTAGTGGAAAGTTACTATAACCAAGAGAAACTTTCTCTCTCTCTAAAAAGATTGATAAAAGATTATTCTATAAGGAATACAGACTTTAAGTTCTGAGTTCTTGCCTTTTGTGAAGGAAGAAGAAAAGAAGCTAGTGGGAGAGAGGGGAAAGTGTTTAGAAGCCTCATTTTGATCCTTCGTTAGTTTTTTTTTTCCCCTTTTCCTCATTTGTTTCCTTTTAGTGTGTGTGAATAAACTATCTTTATGTCTTTTAAGTTTAAGCCTGCTTTGCTTTTCTTTTTAATCCTATCTCACAGCAGAGAAACCCTTAASAAACCCCCACATTAATTGGTGCATTGGCCGGGAAAAAAGCAAAATTAGTAAACACTCAACAAATAAAACCACGTCAACAACTCATAGTTACACGATGCTCATCCTCTTCTTTCTTTTCTGTAACACAAAATTAAGAATAGTAAAATTTTGAAATGATAAGTTCAAATATCAACTTATCAAATTATAAGTTCAAATGTGTTGAATTGCTTAAAAGTGATGTTGCTCTTCAATGTAGCTACATATATCAAGAAGTCACATTTACAGAATTACAGATTAAGCTGAGATGGAAGGCACCCACAAGGATCATTGAGTCCAACTCCTGGTCCAGCACAGGACCATCCCCAAGAATCACACCATGGTACCTGAGAATGTTGTCCAAACACTTCTTGCACTCTGCCAGGGATTGGTGCTGTGACTGCTTCCCTGGGGAACCAGTTACAATGCCCAAACACCCTCTGGGGGAAGAACCTTTTCCTGATATCCAACCTAAATCTCCCCTGGCACAACTTGAGGCCATTCCCTCAGGTCCTGTCACTGGTAACCAGAAATAAGAGATCAGTGTCTGCCCCTCCTCTACTCAAAGAATACCTGTGCTGATGCCCAGAGAAGTCTGATTGCTGATACACAGAAGTGTTTTTGTCCTTTGGGGTTTTCAGGAACAGTGGTTAAATTAGAATATAAAATCTGTGTCTAGAATTCAGCTGAAGGGAGCAGAATAGGTAGCAAACCCAGATTTTAATTTTATTGATGTTTTCCAATTCTTTCTACATAGTTTACTCTTCTAGACAACTGTGATAATGTGGTTTTTACATAGAAAGAAATATGCTGTCATGAACARAAAACTACAGAAATGATCCTTGCAAGTATCCAGACAAATCTTTCAAGCTGGAGGTGGTGGAAGCTTTTGACAGAAACATATTGGAGAGGGAAGAGAAGAAGAGCAAAGCTCCATTGTATGAAAGTTGCTTTCCATGGCCCAAGGACTACAGACAGACATTTGCAGGAAACTGTCAGCCACCCATTGCTGCCACTTCAGTGGCCCAATATGCCAAAGAGCAGTGCTAGGATTTGAAAAAATATTTTTTCCAAGAAATCAAAGTGGTGATTCCTCCTCTGTTTGATCTCTGCTCTTTTCACAGAGAGTGGGTTAGATTGCATTACAGGAAAATCAGATTACATTACAAAAATCACATATTTGCACTTGAGTGGAATTACTATATAGATTATCTAGCAAAAGCCCAAGTAGAGCTTTGCAGCTGTTATTCACCACAGTTCTTGCTGTCTGAGAAATGAAGTTTGCATCCCTAATATTTTTTTTCCTTTGATRAGGCACTCTCACTGACTCGGCAGCAGTACCTGTGGGGATCCTTCTGTCAAGACATTTGTTCAGAATCTGTCAGCTGTAACAAGCAAGTCCAATGATTGAATGGAACAGGGGAGCTGTGCTAAATAGTTAAATCTCTCTCACATCTGAATGACACTTGGCAAACACTGACACATTCTCTTATTGATGTGCTTACTAACTTCCTTGAATGCTATTGGAAAAGACATATGCTCAGTGAGGAATGAAAAAGTACATATCTCATTTAAAGCAGAGCCCCCATTCCTGTTGCATGTATTCTAACACATCTCGTCTTGCTGCCAAGAGCCACAGGCTGGCCCATGTCTTCTGCACTGACAAACTGTGACTAGGCTTCTCAGGTAACATGTTGCCTGAAGTTGTAGCTCACTAGGTTTCCTTGCTTTTTCTTTTCCTGCATAGGTTAAACATTACTAATTCAGTTTTCATAAAATGGCTTCAGTGCCCTTTCTTTTCATGAGGGTGTCTCAAAGACTTCTGTGTAATATTCTCTAGCAGTATGKATGAGCAGGGATTGACTGGACTGACTGTGTATACAGAGGAATTGGAGGTGGCTTTCTTTGCTTTCAAAAGGTTTAATTGCAGCCATGCTTTTTTGCATGACCTTTAATTCTGAGGGTAATGGTTTGCTGTGCTGAGACACCAGGCTACATTATAAAATGGCAACTTGTTCATAGCAGATCCACCTGTGCCCACCATCACATAGCCCTGTCTCCTGTTTGAGGCAGGCTCTAAACTCTCTCCCACTCTCAGACCTGATGAGCCAAGCAGTCATGCCCATCAGTACCATGATTCATGGAGCATCTTTGAATTGTGAGTCCAGCAGGCCTAGATAAACTTCAGGATATGAAATGAGCCTCCTCTCTGGGGGCTGCAGTGCCTGTGGTTCTTGGGGTCTGCCTTCTCCCCTCCCACATCTGGCAGGCAGGATGAAAGGATTTGCAGCTTCAGCTCAAGTCCTTCATCCAGCTGCCTGGCATGGTGGAGAAATGCAAGAACCACCAGAGTTTGCTGACATTGCCACAGGGACAAAGAGAGGTGTGGGGACGTTGGGTAAGGTGAAGCCTTGTCAGGAGCACATTGTGCCCCCAAGCAGGGCAGCTCTGGAAACCACAGCTTCCTCCAAGTCATGAGTAGGTCTCAGTCTCTCCCCACAAGTTGGGTGAGATATGGGAGAGGCRTGTTCCCAGGTTCCAAGTCTCAGAATGCAAATTTTCAGTCTAAAAATGGACTCAAACCAGGTAAAAACAAATGAGGTAAAAACAAATAGAATGAGTGCACAGGTGAGTCATGGCGTCAGACTGTCTTTGGGAACCTGTGTTCTGGCAGAGCTAGTGCCTCTTGGTAATATTAAGGGCCCCAAATCTTATCTGTATATTGGCTTATTCATTAACAGTTTGTGTGTATAAATAATTCACCAACTACATACTATAGCTCCACTTTAAAAGCATTGCAAAGCATATATTAGACAGAGATTGACCTCTACTGTGGTTAACATCAAGATTTATTGTTCAAGGAAGCTCCAGATATATTGACTTGAATCAAAGCCTGAAGGTTCAATTAAAGTTGATACTGTATTAACAAAAGGCCACTAGTCACATTTCTTCTGTACACTGCTTTGTGAAGGATGTCAGTTCTCTTTCTTTAATTTTTTTCTACTGGGGCTGGAGTACAGCTGTGATCATAAGCTGCTTGCCTAGCTCAGCCTGGCCTTGTGTTTTATTTAGCTGCCTCTGGGATACTTGCTAGAACATTATTAATGGGATGTCTTGCTCTACCCTGAAAGTAGYATTTGTATTTTCATCTATACTAGTAAATGTTTTTCTTTCTAAAGCCATTATTTCAGTGTAATGTGGCAGATTCTTTGCCTTTTTCACTTTAACCCAGGAGCAAGCCTACATTGAAACAAACCACAAAGAAGATCCTATTCCAGTGTGCTAAGATRGAATGGGATTGCTAACCGTAGGGCAGGAGTGGGAACAAAACACTTTGAATTTGCCTCTGCTTTTTTCCCTCAGAGTTGGAGGTAAATGAGGAAAGAATRTTTCACAGACAGGCTAGGGAGTATGACCTCCTCTCTAGCTGCTACATCTGATAATGTTCCCATTTCTCTCATGATTATTAGTGTGACCTTTTTATCCCTTTCCTTTTTCTTTTTCAAAAAAATGCAGTGGTATCTTTGCACCATCACCATGTGCTGCACATTTCATTGCTAAGCAACAATCAGCAGTGCACAGCCTGGGCACCACACATGAACTTTTGCTTTCATATCCAAAGCAGAAAAACTTTCATTTTATATTGCTGAAGCTTATCCCTGGAGGATGTGCTCCTGAGGTGGGTGTGTGTGGGGAGCCAACACTAAAGAGTTGTGTGTGTGTGTGTGTGTGTGTGTGTGTGTTCTCTTGCTCCACAGTGGTGCTCTCACAGGGGAGTCTTTCTTAATAAGACAGGAACGTACACACTCCCACTCATGCTTCATTTTGGAAGGGATATTAAGGACTAGAGTCACATCCAAAGAACCAAGAAAACCCAGATTTCAGGATGGGAACTCTCATGGAAAGAATAATTATTAAAACCAAGGAAGAGAGGAAGGTTAAAGGCACTTCAATTTCTTTSAACCCAAAGCCCTCCTAAAGGTGCCAACTTGGAGTTTGCATGAGACCTTCCTGTACTTCCAGCAGCACAGAGCTAAAACAGGAAGGGGAAAACTAAGGAATGTTCAATAAGAGATARATTGAACAGGACCTTGAAATTATGGCAGGTAATTATGAGATTTACRGTTGTTAAGGAGAATGGATGCTTTTTAGTGCATGAATATAAATCTCCTAGACACAAAACACACAAAAGGGGGTAAGGTAATGKATTCATGGCAAATACTTGTTCTCCTTGAAGAATCTACTGAAAAAGCCCTCAAACTACAGATCACTCAATGTCTTGAACTTTCCCAGCTTTAGTCCTGGAATAATAGTATTTTCTCTGATCTAGATTCTGAGTCTTTAAATTTATTGCACCAAAGAGGACACAGAGAAGAAAATCAAACTGGCTCTCCAAAGAGATTGCCACAGCRTCAGGCTGTGACGCCTGATTTTGGTCCAGAGGCTCCAACATAGTATGAAGGTGAGTGCTGCTTCAGAGGCAATGAGGGCGTATCAAAGCAAAGTAAACATAATATAAATATCTCTTAACCCACTGGTGGCTTYTTACAATGTTATGCTTATCATATGCAGTGACATGGTATTAAAAATATTGTCCAAATACAAGGTTGATACCAGCTAATAGGAACGGGAGAATTGCTGTAAGCAGTAGTTGGTTATCTACATGAGGTCACCCACCATTACACTTAGCTAGAGTGCCTGAACATATCCATAAATCTTACTCAAAGTTCAGATCCTGGTCTCACAGTGAATGCTTATGAGTCTCAGTGGGAACTGCTGTAAGATCCTTTGTATGGGACTATTGGGAAAAATTCACCTTCTTGCCCAATATAAAGCAAGCGGGAGAAATTCCAGTACCTGCAGGACAGATTCCTGATAATGAAAGGTGTCTGATATATTGCTTGYTGTAATGGATGGCTCCAAGCAAAGTGTACTTAGGCTGCTTTTAAGTACCTGCTTTAATTGCTTCATCTTGCACTCAGCTTGTGGCATATGTGGCATCCCCCTGATTGTGCAGAACTAGGAGTGGATTACTGCAAACCACAGGCCATTATCTATAGCTTTTCTTCATGGTGAGGGCAGACGGGGAACTTTTGAATCCATTCCTTCTCTTCTGGCCATGCCATGTCCTCAGAGAGCAGGTGTTTGCACTGTCTCAGCCAGAATTTAAGGGTGTGCTAATGGGTCTTGCTCAGTACACCTCTGTGACATGTTCTAAAAACCTGYCCTTCTGTAGGCAGTGCCCCTTAACACAGGTGGAACTCTCTTGCTAACAGAAGAGGCTACACAACAACTGTTCAGCTCCTGTCCTTTCCTTGAAACAGTGAATGCTTTAGTATTTTGTTAATTCTTTAAAATATGAATTCCCACCTTCAGTGGGTGGGCCAGTCCTTTAGAGCTGTTCATAAATATCCCAGAAAGCATGGCTTTTTGAGTAGCATTATGCTGGATCTACAAGAGCCTATTAGCAGAATGATGGTATTGTTTCTATTCCTGGTAACAATTTGGGTTAATGCTTTGTGAGAAAGAAGGAATATAAATTATAAAATCCTGTTTTGTTACTTCAAACAGGCAGCTGTCACATCATCTTCAAAGTCACCACCACCACTAAAGTCATGTCTGGCCAAAGAACACTCTTAGATTCTTCCCTGTTCARTTTTCAGATGGAAAGAACTGATTGCTCTCACTGAAATCCTGGGCATAATCTCAGTTACCTGTTACCTTTGGTGAAAGTGGCACACACCAATAATCATTCTTTTATCAGGAACAACTAGTTGTGCTTTGCAGGTCCCACTCCTACCAGGCTTTGGCACAGCACACACTGGAGGCCACCAAACACCCAGAGCTCCAGCTGSGGGGAGACCCTGGCACAGGGTCTGACGTGCTGGCATGGGCCTGAGGCCATGGTGGCTCTCTCAGCATATGCTGATTTTATTAGAAATAACCCTGGACATAAATATGACCATAGCTGTGTGGGCATTGCAGAATCTCAGCTTAACATGTTGATAGGGAGGTAGCTTGCTGACCTGTGAAGCCAAAATAAAGTGTGTCTATCAGGATGTGTCTGACAGGTGCATTAACCTTCCCCAGTCCTTTCCAGAAAGTGTGAGCCATAACCTCCTGCTCTAAATGTGCAGCTGTGCTTAGTGATTTCTGTATAAGATGAGAACCAAGGGCAGAGAGTGTAAGGATGCCACAACTCTTCATGGGTCGAACTCACAGATGAAAAAATGTGTACTACTTCTAGAACTGCCAGCAAACTAAAAGCTTTAAAAACAATATTACAGGCTATTCTTTTCCCCAGGCTCTGAAAAAATTGAGGTTAGAAGTTATCTGAACTAAAATTGTCTGATAACATTCTTTGTCAAGCTTTTCTCTACACATCTGTTTTTTGCGTTTTTTACTTRGACTTCTGAAACAAGAAAGCTATTAGAGCCTTGACTTCTTTGTTTATACAGAAATACTCACTGACCCTTGACTGCAGAGGTGCTCTGRCACTGCTGWAGTAAATGCCAGGCACATCGAACGTGTGTGCTATCCAGGAATGCTCTGGCTCCTTGCCAACAGTCTACTTCATGCCTGGTTTCTAATACTTCTGTGGTTAAAACAGTTGGGGAATTAGATATATTGTGAGCAGTTTTTCTCTGTAGCGGGTACGTGTGTATCTGAAATGCAACTCCTCTCTACATTTTAATTGCTCCAAATAACTAAGACTAATATGTTTACTTAGCTCTTTTTTTACTTTAATTTGCCTTTCTAAAGATTTTTAGTATGTTTCTGTTCTCCCCTAGAAATTAGCAGGAATTCTTTCTCAAGACATGGCAAAGAATGTGTGGGAGCTGCTGTCTCTAATGAAGCTGGTGGGAATTCTGCCACTGTCTTTCATGGAGACAGATTTCTCWATGGGACTTCTTGCCCCGTTTGATAAGCCTTTCAAATCACTGCAGCTTAATACTTCTTTCTGGCTGTGTGAAATGGTGTATCACTTAGGGTGAGCTGATCTAAATGGCTGGTGTCTCTCCATCCCCATTTCCTGGTTTCAAGGTGTTCTCTCCTATGGATTCCCAAATAAATAGACCAGAAAAGAGACAATACCCTCCTGTCCTCCAGGTTTCTGTCACTTTATTGGGTTAAATGGTCTTACAGAGGCATCTAAAAAGTGCAAGACACAAAATCAGGAGCTGGAGAGTAAGTGGGGTATTAGGGATGCTCTCTGAGAGGCACCTAGCCATTATGGTGCTCCATTGACTTATGAAGCAGCACCCTTCAATACAAATGAAGGCATTTTCACTGCTCTTAACTCATTCATTTGTATAAAGAGTATCTGGATGTCCTTAGCACATATATGTGCTTTTCTAGCTGGGTGCTTGAGATTTGTTGGAGGTTTGTTCTCCAGGTGCTTTGCTCCTCTCAGGCCTCTTCTGACCCACAACCCTGCATGTGGTGGGCAGCTCCTGAGCTGATGTGAGTGCTGCCCCTCATCAGCACCCAAGAGTTCTCATCCTGTCTCTTGTGTRTGTGGCAGAGCTGTGCACTGCCAGAAATGCATGGTGTGTAAACTACATATCAGTCCAGAAGCTGGCAGGTAGCCTGTGCATTCAGTACCATCCAGATACCTCTGGGACTTCAAGAAGAGCTAGTTGCTGGATCTGGGAGAATTTCCCCCCTTTCAGTGTCTATATKCACCTCATATTCCTTCTCCTGCCTTGTAGCTGGGATATACATATAAGAGTCTGTGATTCTAAGGGAGAAATATGGATTGGTTCTCAAGGGTTTAGTTAATGAAAATTTTAGAAGTACCTCTCTGATTTTGTGAATGCTTTACAAATGCTGAACACATTTTCAACCTGTCTGTGAATTTTATGATACTTCAACGTTTCCAGTCTTTTCCACTGAGATGAAGAAGGGTTGTTGGTTTTCACCAGCATCTAGAGATCTGTAGTTTCTTTGCCCTATCTGTAGCTTTGATCTGTGAAAGTACAGATTAAATACAGTTCAATCAGCTCATATAAGAACACCTTCCCCCCTAGAATTTGTAACTGTCATAATGACCTCAGCCTTGGACCTCTCTTGAAGTTTAATGGCCAGTTGGGTTTAATGGTCCAAAGTTCCACCTCAGGCTATTAACACTGTCAGCAGTCGTTAATTCTCACAAAATGCCCTGGGTCTTTATTGCTGTTGCTTAAGTGATGCTCAAATGACTGTGAATATTTAYACCCCTGCTGTGGGTGTAAGAAATAGGCCCAGTATTTCAGATGTCTCACTGCTGAAAAAGGTCTGAGTGCCTGCTAGTAATCTCTTGCACATCTGAGGTTAATACAGCAACTGTCAAATGGTAATCAACAGCAGTAATCTAAAATTGTGGTTGCTTGTATAGATATGTACTTTGCTTTAAAAAAAGATAAATGTACAGGCAGACTCCTTGCCCTGAAGAGTTAACACGCTGAAGTCTTTGTAAACATATGCTTATCTTTGTTCAGAATACTTTTAAGGGGTAACAGGTATGTACTTGTTATGCAGATACTTCTAAATATAATTCAATGATGCTTTCAATTTTTTTTCATCATAACACCTTATGTTTAAAGATTTTTCTGAGATGAGATGCCAGACTGAGCTCCTCACCACAGCATACCCTCTTCTAAAAAGAAGTCGTAGCTCTGTTTGACAGGTTGTTTAAGCAATCGGTTTTTGAAGAGAAAATGTTGATTTATTAATAGATATTTTTATTTAAGAAGAAACAAAGGATTGGATCCAACCTTGTGGGACATGAGTTGAGTATCTGTTCTCTTGGACAGTGACGTTAGATTACTGTTAATAAAAGGACTGATTTCAGCTTGAAGAGACTCAGAGRTTTTCATTCAAACAGCTTTTTCAGTGGCATTTTCAGAACCTCACTGCTCTGGGGATTGGATGTTTTCTTAAAATGCCCAGTAAAAATATATTCATTGTCAATTTGGGTCTATTTGTACTTGTGCCAGCATTGGCTTTTAGACTAAAGAGCACTTCCTTTCCCTGGTGCTTATATATTGGATGTGTTTACAGAGAGGCATGATATCCTCTGTCAGCTTATATTTTCCTAGAATTAACAGACACATTTTTGGCTTTCTGTTCCCCTGATTATGATCTGCACTTGCTCCTGGCTGACACCTCCAGAAAGGTACACAGCAGGCTGGGGAGCTCTTTCCAGTGCTCTGGGTAGGGAAGCTGTGAAASCAGGGGAAGGGAGATGGCAGTCACAGATGCAACAAAGCTACCTGAACACAAAGATGGAAGAAGTAGGCTTATTGATGCATGACRTGGAACAGGATATTAGAGGGATAACAGAAACATGATAGAATACTAATTGCAACTGGAGTGCAAGTTCTACAKGGTGCACATTGTGAAAGGAATTGTAGAGGTAATGTGGTAGCGTTATATATAAAGAATATGGCTGGCAGGAAAGAAATGTTAATTAATATCATAAGACAGGATCAGCTTATGTCAAATTGTGCTGGGAAAGGRTTCTGTAGTGGGAAAGGGAATGGATTCTACAATGAATGTTGAACCTGGGTTACTTTAGCATCATGAGAGAGATAAAGTTACCTGGTGATTGTATCATTATGTGAGAGTTTAAATTCCACATTTACAGACTCGAGAACAGATGTTACATCCACAGATGTGGATGTAGTAATCTAGTAATCTAGTAATTTTTCAGAGTGGAGATTAAAAACCTTTTATTTGAAGAAGCTAATGGAACTGCTAAGTTCCATAGTATTTTAAGTTGGKGATGGGCAAGTTGTAAAGCTATTATACAGAAAGTAATAGAGAAATTAATGTACTGTCAGGTGATGACAGTACTGATCCAATTCCAATTTAAATGAAATAGCAGTGTKTACAAAGACAGGTTGGTAGTTGTGGTGTTGGGCTGTAAAGGGAAGGACTAAATCATAGGAATTCACTCTGAACAGCAAAGACACTGAATTGGGGTAGAGTGCTGGTCTGAAATTTGTATTCTTAGGCAACAGAACYGCAGACCTCTCTAGAAAAATAATTCTACTAAACAGACTGTTGAAATTAGTGAAAAGACGTTTGCAATCAGTCAGAAGAGATTGGCTCAGAAAAAGAAACCAGAACTTGGAGGATTGAAAGTGAAGGACCTGAATGTGAACTATGGACTGCAGRGATGATTTAGACCTTGAGAAATCAGAAGAAAGAGTTGAAGATTCTCCAGGCATAATAAATAAATAGCTAGGAAAAAAAAGTAAGGACACTGTCTAAGACTAGTGGAGGATGGTCTCCCCAAAAATAATACTTTTTCTCTACCTCTGAAGACAAGCAAGTGGAACAGAAATGTGACAGCAGGACTGTTTATGGGAAACAGGATAATAGAAAGTAGAAATGGCTCCACAAGTGTTGGCTCAGAACTCGCCAAGTTGATATGCCTATCTGAATGGAGGCTGCAAGAATCAGTTACAAAAACATGCTACAGGGCAAACTTAGTAGCCATATACCAAGTATTCTGATGTGCACTATTTCAGGGAAAATTAAAGCCATGGGGAGTARTAGACAATTTCCTAAAATACAATATTAACTTACTAAAGGGGACCAAGTTTTAGGCTTCTTTAATGACTGATTATTTTTTTCCAACAAAAAAAATAGCAACAGAGTAGCTGTAGCCTACCTGTTCTTCAGTAAAATATTTCAAATAGTAGTATTCCTTGACATGAGAATTAGTACAAAGAACTCTTCAAATGGCAGACAGTGATGGATTATGCTGAAAGTGAAACTAGCACTCTAAAACAAGATTCCAAAAGATGTTCCTTAATTACTTTTATTAATGATCAAGTAGTCAATGTGCARTAATTAAATTTGTTGAAGGTACAAAGCGTATCAACAGGGCAAATTCAGTAGAAATCTGGTTAACTTGATGCCAGCAATTGATGCCAGAGTAGAATTAAATAAAYTTGAACAAAAACCCAAAGTGATTCTTTAAAGAAGGAATAGCAAGAACAGTGCTACCCACTGAGAATGAGTAGAAAAAAGAAAAAATAGATGGTTCTGTATTTTTCAGCCATAGGACATCTCTGAGCCGCTGGTGTAACAAAAAACAAACAAACAAACAAACAAACAAACAAAACAACAAACAAACAAAAAAAACCCCCACCAAAACCCAAAAACAAAACAAAACAAAACCCAGTAGGCAGTATCAGGAGAAGTATTCACAGTAGAGAGGGGAAAGCTCCCATGCACTGTCATATGTTACTTGGAATCACTGTGCACAAGAATTCAAAGAAAGAAGTACAAAAAAGTGCTGCATCACAATCGAACAGGAAAAGAGAACTGACAGTTCAGGAGTAAGGGGCTTTTGTTGGGTTTGGTTAGTCAAACAAAAGCAAGGGTAGAGGAGAGAAGACACTGCCTATAAATACATTGATGTGGTAAAAAAAGGACAAGAAAGCTATTTAGCTGAAACTAAAATGTTCACAACACCCAGCCCCCCAAAAAATCCATTAATAAATTTATGCTACACAATAAAAGAGGGCTACTATTTACCAGGGGAATTTGTAGTGCACAAAATCTTGTCTTTTTCAAAGAAGGAGCTTGATAAATGTAAGGAGGTGACTATGTAGATAGCCAGAAATGTCAAAGGACTGGATTATGTGACCAAGGAATTCCATCCCAGCTTATCCCTGATATTCTAAATTTCTGAAATGAATAAATTCTGTAATGAATAAATAAACTTGGAATTTGTACCAGGTCATTTGACCTGGGGGAAAAAGTTATTATGTGCTCAGTTTAGCTGAGCTT
This sequence comes from Alauda arvensis, assembly GCA_902810485.1. Lineage (NCBI taxonomy): Eukaryota > Metazoa > Chordata > Aves > Passeriformes > Alaudidae > Alauda > Alauda arvensis. The sequence continues at coordinate 1,041,606 of CADDXX010000014.1, forward strand.
GGTTTTAGCCACAATATATGCACACAGGACTAAAAYTTGCTTGTGCTGTTCTGGGGAAACCATGCAAAGACATTTCTCTGTGCAAGGTTGAAGTCAGAAGAATTACTCCATTAGAAACCACAGTTTCTAGCTGCACATCCCCTCGTGTGCAGATGGAGTGCAGAGCACTGTTTCCTAGCAACTACTAAGGACCACTGGCTTTATAAATCAATCTCTGCCAGGATATCACAGAAACCACGATAAATGGGAAACATTTAGAAGTCAGAATGCTTTCTACCTCTTCCACTTCCTGGTCTGCACAGAAGAGTCTTTTCAAGAAGTAGATAAGATCAGCATTTCTTCATAAGTGGACTGAATTCAAATCCTTGTTCAGGTGACTTGTTTTTCAGCTCCCCTGGGGTACATGTCCTCATGTCCATGAATGGTTCTTCCTTAAAAAAACAGTGGCTGGGCTTTCTCAAAGACAAAATTTTATGAAACTTCATTTGGGGGAAAAAAAGAAAAAAATGAAATGCAGATAAGGAAGGAATGAATAGCAGTAGAAAAAGCCCGAAAGAGCCCTGGGAAGATGGGGTGTAATAACAGTCAGTCAAAGGCTGCAGATGCAACTCTTCCCTTCTGTACAGTAAATTAACTTTTGGTGTCACATTCATCTATAAAATTCAAGTAATATCTGATTGACTGTAACATCCAGTTAATTTGATTTTTTTTTCACAAGTAAGAATTTCTATTGATTTCTCTGTTTGTTTATCGTCCTCATTTTTCAAGTTTCCAGCATCCTCTGATGCAGCTAACAGTGTGAACTGAAATGTTCTAGGTTGTTACTGCATTGTAAAATCCCATTTCCCTTTTGTGTAAAGCACARGAGAGATGGTTCTCTGTTCAGCAACTTTCATTAGGGTTTTGTATCAGAAATACACCAGTGGTTTTTCCACTCTGGTAAGACCAGGGCTACRAAGTCCCAGTAATATGTAAGGGGAGGGAAAACCTCTTAAAGGTTTACACTTAAAAATAAATATTACTGAAGGGATCATTAGATAAGCAATTAATATTTTAGTCTATAGTTTGTTATATGTTTTAACAGCCTGTTGTGCCAATCTCTCTTGTAATTGGGGAACAGTGTTTATTTTATTTCTAGCATAGAGGGGTGTCCATTGTGAAATCATAGCATCAGTCTGAGAGTGCTCTGGGTATCATCCTTTTCYATGAACACTAACAGAACAGGAGCAGTAGGGGAGTTAAAGATTAGTTTCAGAAAAGGAGTACTCGGGATACTAAACTTTGTGACTGATGGTATCATTTGAGAGCTCTGATGCTTAGAYTGTGAGTTCTTTAAAGCCTGAAATTGCTTATATATCACAGAAAAGAAGCCATGCCCTTTTGTGATGTCATATAAATAGTGTGCAGTCTTTCTGCTTCTGAGTTGGAAGTAAATTTAAGAAGGGCTGGCATTCTGCATTTCAACTTTTTTTCTTCTGTTTTTAGAAACATTTTAGAAGTTTCATTTCATCGAACTGTTTCTGCTTTGTTATTATTAGTGATATATTGTAATCTCACAAGTTATTTCCTCCTTTCCTTTTACTGTTTATAACTTTGATTGAATAACTCTATTCAGAGATGGGTTTGACTCAGACTATTCTTTGCCTTTTTTGTTGAGTTCTTTTGAAGATGTGCTTATATCCCCATTGTTGCATCAACAAAGTATGTAATTACATATCYTTGGTCTTCTGGTGTGTTTAGCAAATCTTTTCAGTGTATGATTTACCACCTGTGGCTTTTCTTCATCTCTTGAAAWTGCTATTATCTTAAATGGCCTGTTTCTAATTGCAGTGGGTTTAATTGCTTGGATACACAAGGGTCTGTGTTGGCTACTGCTGTTTTCTGGACATGTTGAGAAAAAATGGGTGTCTGTGTACAGATGTTTCCAGACGGGAAAAGAATTTTAATCCATGTTTCCCCTTAATAGGAAGGGATGTCAGCAGGTTTACAACAACATTCCTGGAATTATTGCCCTCTTGAGAAGAATTTCCATTCCAGACCATCTCTGTTGGAGATCTCTGTAAAGATGCTGCCTTGGCCATATTTCTTGTTCTTAGTACTCTGTTTGAAATGTATGGTGTCACTGCAAAACTCTGTCTCAAGCCAAGAGTACTACTGCTGTTTTCAGGAAAGTGTTTGACAGTGGCATATGTGGTAGTATTTATTTTAAGAAGTGAGATGAAAAAATCATTCAAAAGGGAGAAGGTTTGTTAACAGAAAGCACCTGGAAGCGTGGAAAATTGAACAGTGCATCTATATATTCTAATTTTTTTCCAGAAATGTATGGTGTCATATTTATTTGTAGAGTCATGTTGCTAATTTGCAAACATTTGGAGAACTGTCAAATGTTTTTGTGAATATTTATGAGTCCTCAGTGTTTCACTGCTTTTAGCACAGGTGGTCATTTGCCCAAAAACTCCTCTAGGAAATTTACTATTTACTGTTCTCCATTCATCTTTCTATTGCTTAAAAGGTTTGTCTCCAGTTAAGGAACAAAATAAGTGGGCTGTGAGGCAGGATGCAGGGTAACCCTTGCAGTGGACAGCTGAAAAAAATAGCTTCAAACAAGCCATGAGCAGAATATTRTTTCTTTAAAAAACAAAGCAAATATTTATCAGCTGTAAGGCCTCCAGGGCACACCTTATATTTTTACTTTTCTATTTATTTACCATTTACTACAATAGAATTGCAAACCTTGTAAAGGTCTTTAGACATTAATATAACAAAAATACACAACAGAGATAACAAATGCTATTTAATAAATCTATATTGGATAGTAGGCAAYTCAGAAATAAAGCTAGATTAGAAACAAATTTGCTGTAAGTAGGCTTACTTCAAAATAAAAATATTGCCAAATCCTTCTTGCTTTACTCACATGAGTCCTCAGGCTGAAGAAAGGGTTCTAAGGCAGATTACAAGATTTCACTCCATAGACTGGGAATTTGTATTTTAACAAACCAGAMTGAAGTTTTCAGAACTGTGAGCAGTGTGAAATTAGCTCCAGGAAGTATTTTTAATGATCAAGAAAAAGAGAAAATATTTCATAACACAGGCTAAAACATTTGAAATTTATTTTGGTGTAATGTTTTAATTCTAAGTTTTGATTTTCATCCAGCCATTAACAGTCAATTACTACAAAGAGAAGCAGAAAGCWWTTTAAAAATAATTTTTTCCTGGATAAACCTAACACAATGGAATCTATTGCATAAATTGGGCTTGCATTGTAATTACTCACATACCCTATGAYGACAACCAGAGATTTGGTATGCCTATATGTTACATCCTGTTGTTTCAAATGTTAATACTTAGYAATATTTACTGAATTAGTTGCCTCCTGTAGTTTATGAATTGCCATAGTTCTTTCAGATTTATCCACATGTCTTTTCAGCAAGTTAAAAAATTATTTTTATTTTTCATTTTTCTATTAAAATTCCAAGCCCCAGGTTGATTTAAAACTGTGTGGAAATTTTGTAATCAAAGGTGCAATAGTGATCAATCAGGCTTTTATTAATCTTCCCCAGAAAGATGCTTCCCAGAAAAAGCATCTCACATAAAAACACTTAAAAGATAACTGACTTCAACTTTTGCCTTGGCAATCCCCCACTCTTCCAAAGGAACCTATGGTATGCAAGTCTTGTCCTAACTCCATTCAGAGGAGCAAATATTCAGAGGTCTTTTCTTCCTTTCTTTCAGATGTTTGACTGGAAGACAGATAATACCTTTGGTAAGGTCAAGATCTTGAGGCCTCCTGGGTCTGGCAGATGTCTGGTTTTCAGGCTTTCCCCACTCCATCCAATTTTGAGTGATATCCCAAGGGATTTCATAAAGTCAGTTTTTGTAAATGAGTGGGGCTTTTTATCTGACCACTGCTGCTCCTACAGAGACAATCTTGGTTGCCCAAAGTCCTTTTCAGGTATGTGCCYGAGACCAGCACTGAATAAAAGCCCTTATGAAATGCTGCTTCTGTGTTTGGGCTTTTTTTCCTGGGAGTCCTCTAAAACATGARTCAATTCAATTGTGTGATCATGGACACCTATTTGAGATGCCCTGGGGTGCCACAGGCATTTGCTCAAATGACACCTGTGACAGAGTGTGTGCTGGGGACACACACTGCTGGGGAGCAGGGATAACCTAGGCCACCTCAGGCACCACCAGACATTGCGGATGGATAACTCAGACAGTCCTCATCAGCACAAGGAAGGGAACTAGAGAGGCTCTTTTGGGTTAGGTTTCTGTCAAGTAGTCCCTGAACCTATTGCATGTCTAGAGCAAACTGAATTGRTCTCCAGACTCCCAGGGTCTCCTGGCTAGATTTCGAGGGACTTCCACAGGAATTTACATGCCCAGGGCATAAACAAACACTCCTCATGCCTTTTCCCAGAACCTGCTCTTCGTTCATTTGACCACTTATAGTGTATTTCTTTGAGATCATAGAATCATTAAGGCTGCAGAAGACCTCCAAAATCATGAAATCCAACCTTTGACCACCATGTCCACTAAGCTGTAGTGTAAAGTGCCACATCTACTCAGTTTTTGAACACTTTCAGGAATGGTGACTCCACCACTTCATTAGGCAGCCTGTTCTACTTAATTCTTAACCACTATTCCACCGAAGAAATTTTTTTCTATTATCCAAACTGAGTCCCTCTTGGTACAACTTGGAGTAATTTCCTCTTTTCCTGTTTCTTGTTATCTGGAAGAGACTGACCCCCACCTTACCACAACATCCTTTCAGATAACATGGTAGTACAACTGTCTGTGTCCCCACAGATTTACATACGTGAGATTTGTGAGTTTGTTAGGCCTGTAAGTGTGTTACTGTTGTGCTCACAGTAAGTTCTATAGAAACTTTAGTTAAATTTAAATTAGGCTGTTGATTAAATGTCAAATTTAAGTACTGTTAAACCCTGTCAAGTCCAAGGACAAGTTTAGCAAGAAGGTTCACTCTGAATCTTGTGACTCAAAGGGAGGATCTCCCTTATTCCTTTTTATCCTTACTCTTTTCACATCCTTATCCTTTTCCATCCCCAGCCTCCACGTATGTACTTTTGATTGATTTTAGTTTTAAATTGATTGACTTCATATTTTAGTCCAATTTTTCTCTGTACCTTTGACCATCTAGTAATTAGAAGAGTGAACCTTGTCAACMAACCTTGTCACACTTTCACTTTTATATTAAGCCTGCTTTTGCCAATACTTTTGCTGGTGATTATTTTAGAATCCTAGAAACTCATCAGTGACAGGTGATTGTAGAGAGTAATAAGGTCTCCCCAGAGTTTCCTTTTCTCCATACTAAACAACCTGAGTTCCCTCAGTCACTCCTCAKAGTCCCGGATGCCATTGGCCCTTGGTCACCTGGGCATTCTGCTGGCTCATGTTCAGCTGTTGGTCAGCATCCCTAGATCCTTTGCTGCTGAGCAGTGTTCCAGCCACTCTTCCCCAAGTCTGTAGCACTGCAAGGAATTGTTGTGACCCRCACATGCTCTGGGCCTAATGCTTTGCTTTGTTGAATCTTATACAATTGGCCTTGGCCCATCAATCCAGCCTGTCCAGATGCCTCTGCAGTCTTCCTGCYCTCTGGCAGGTCAACACTCCCACCCCTCTTGGTGTCATCTGTGAACTTGCTGAGGGTGCACTCAAAGATAYTGTACAGGACTGGCCCCAGTACTGATCCCTGGGGAACCCCACTGGTGCCCAGATGCCAGCTGGATGTAACTCCATTCACCACCACTCTCAGGGCCTGGCCATCAACACAGTTTTTTACCCAGGAAAGAGTACACTGTCCTAATCCACAGGCTGGCAGTTTCTTGAAGGGAATGATGTGGGAGACAGTGTCAAAAGCTTTACTGAAGTTCAGGTAGACAACATCCATAGCATTTCCCTCATTCACTAGGTGGATCACCTGGTCATAAAAGGAGATCAAGTTAAGTCAAGCAGGAGATACTTAGAAAGGACACAGCTTTACCTTGAAAGCATAGAATGTCTGCACTCAGTTTAGATGTACAAATTGGTCCACCAATACCTATAAGGCGCAGGCGCAAATGTCTTATAAGGCAATTTGTGCTTCATGTCTTCAATCCTTCCACCTCCAGTTCCACATCCAGCACTGTGAGAGTCTTATCAGCACCAACATCAGCAATAACCTTACTATTACTTAATGTGCCTGGTTCCACTCTCCTCACTGTTCTGGGTGCCAGAAGGTGATGTCTGTTTTAGGCTGAGGCCGGTTGGGAAGGCTGCAGGAGCACGCTGGAAATATGCATGTGGAATGTGCAGGTTCTTCATTCAACAACAGTGCTGTTTACTAAGAAAAAGGATATTGTCTAGGGGTGGGATGGCATCCTCAGCAGTGCTGGTCTAACTGCTCTGTATGCTGTCAGAAGATGCACATCAGCTGGGCGAGATATGTAACACTTCCAGAATAGCTGCTGCTTCTGTGCAGCCTGGGGAAAATGTCACCTTTCTCACTAACTTCCTCACGCTTCCACATACAGAGCCAGCAGCAGTTGTTTTTGTTGGAGCTTCTAAATCCTRCTTCGGTTTCATGTAGCCAGACTGAGAGTAGCCATTTTATCCACGCTTCTTGGCAGCTTCAGAGACTACTACATACCACACTGTGGTTTTGCACAGAAGTGGTAAAATTCAAATGTATTGCTTTTTTAAGGACAGGGGTAAAAAAGCAATGCAAGGATAAATTTGGAACACATTTCAAACTCACTGTAATGTTGCATTTACTTGAATTCACAAATATGGGGATGTAAAGAGAAAAGATTTAGGGCATTTCTCACATCTCAAATGTGATCTCAGTCCCACTGAAACTGATGGAAATCTGACTGGCTTCAAGGCTCATTGAACCTGGGCATACTGAAGAGCAATTAAAGCTCAATATTTTTTACAGAAGATGATCCTGCCCTGAAGCCAGCAAACAAACCAAACAAAGGCTAGTAAATCCTCTCTTGGATAACAATGGCTCTCTGCTTATCAGCCCTTCAAAATTCCTGTTTATCAGTACCAGGTTGCTGCTGGACTTTTTCAATTCTGCTTGTTAGAGGCTGATCAGAGGCTGCCTTTGTCCAGCTTTAATTATGCATGAAACCCARACAAGCATACCATAATGGGTGGAATTTCTTCCATTGTTTTAAAAGGTTTGTATAATCTTGCAGAACAAGAGAAAACCAAAATTACCGCCTTACGTCTAACATAAGAAATACAACCAGGTTTGGCTGTAAAAACAGACGTCTTTCCATCTTTTTAAACTTTTTTCCGTGTTGCTGCAGCATCTGTTTTTAACAATCTYCTGCTGAGGCAGATAAACTCCTAATTCTATTAATGTTGCTATCAAAATTTGTAAGGTAAGTGAAGCTTACAATTTAGTATTTTATAATGAAATGTAGGTAGAATATGCCTTTTATGTTCTATAATCAGCACTAGAAGACATTATACTCCTAAGGAGAAAACTCTCTGCTTATCATATCTACTTGCACGAAACTCTTGATCAAATAAATGAAATATTTCTCTTTGACTGAGATAATTTTTAAATAATAAAGAATCCAAATWAAAAATTTATATAAACATGGACTCCACTGATGTCCTCTTGTGCAAGGGACWAAGCTTTTCAGAGAAGTCATAAATGCATCAGATTTAGAAGATACTGCTAATAATTTGGTCACATCGCATTTTCAAGCTCCCCAGTCTGAAGCAGGATTAGAAGAACAAAATTCAAATCTTTTTACATGCTTTTTAATCCTCTCACATCAGGCATTTGCTAATATAATTCCACTGGTTTTACAGATATATATTATTGGTATTGCAGGAAACGAGGGAGTGTTCTTAATGGATAGCTCTACTGGGCACTCCTGAGGGACTAAATAAACTCTAAGAGCTTTAAAAATCTTTCATTTGAAGATTCAGTTACATAGAGAGAGAATGTTAATCTAAAGATTCTCASAGACCTTGTGATATAGGCATTATAGTCTACAAGAAAAGAGTTTGGTTTGAATATTTGAGTTATGCGTGGCCAGGCACGTGATCAGGTCAGAGCTACTTTGACACAGCCAGAGAATCATCATAGAATTATTAAGTTTGGAAAAGACCTCCAAGATCATCATGTCCAGCCTGTGGCCAAACACCACCATGTCAATTAAACCATAGCACTAATTGCCAAGTCCAATTCTTAAATACTTGCAGGGAGTTTACTCTACCATTTCCTTGGGCAGCCTGTTCCAATGCTTGACAAACCTTTCAGTGAAGATTTTCTTCCTGATGTYCAACGTGAACCTTTCCTGTCACAGTTTGATGCCATTTCCTCTTGTCCTGTTGCTGYTTGCTTGGSAGAAGAGGCTGACCCCCACCTGGTGGCAAGCTCCTTTGAGGGAGTGGTAGAGTGTGATGCAGTCTCCCCTGAACTTCCTCTTCTCCAGGCTGAATAACCTCAGCACCTCCAGCCACTCCTAATATGACTCACTCTCTAGACCCATCACCATCTCTGTTGCCCTTCTCTGGMCATGCTCCAGCACCTCAATGCCCTTTTAGTGAGGGGCCTAGAACTGGACACAGCACTTGAGGTGTGGCCTCACCAGTGATGAGAGCAGAGGGACAGTCGCTCCCCTGGTCCYACTGGCCACATCACTGGTGCCATTGGCCTTCTTGGACACCTGGGCACTCYGCTGGCTCATGKTCAGCTGCTGTTGACCAGAWCCCCCAGGTCTYTTTCTACTGATCACTTGGAGATTAGTCAGATAAAACTGTTATTTATAAAGGATATACGGTGCCTGCCAGATTACAYGAAACAAGACCTGAGGGCAAATTCTAAATTCATAA
>CADDXX010000014.1:1050694-1085546 GCA_902810485.1 Alauda arvensis
TATGTGTTTGTTGACCAAGTTACTCAAAATGTAGATGGGCACACTAAATCTTTGTTTCTCAGCAAGGAGTAAATTAAAAAGTCAGATTTTATAGGGTTAATTCTCTGTATGGAAGGATGATATTGGCTGATTTTATTTATGTCTATAATTCATASAAGGGATGCCCTAGATATTGGATATTTTTTATATGCAGGAATCTAACCTATGTCAATTGGAGTAGATGTAAAATATGATCCCCACTATTTGTGGTCGCTAAAGGACCATTTTTTATAAATCTGCTGATGTAAGTTTCTCCTTGGCTTTACAAGTGGCCTGCCTTAACTGTACCTTTCATAATCACAATTTTCTAAATTATTTCCCAACATTCTCCTTAAAAATATTTTATGGCAATATTTTTGTTACAGCTGTTCCAAATATTTTGATAAGAATCAGCAGATTTCTGTATATGTAGCCRTTTGGGACCTGTCAGATGGGGGGTTACTTCAATAACAAAAGGCAGTATTTTTATTTTATAAAACTGTTAATGTTTTTTAGGGGAGTGATATTACCATTTCAGAAAGTTCTGACTTTTCACATGCAATATGATCACCTTCTGTTGGTCTGTTATATTAAATGAAACCACTTTCAAGTCTATAATACATTCTCTTTTTAATGGGATCCACATCAAAATAGAAAATGAACACTTTAAGAACGGAGAGGAGGTAGTAGTACTTATGAAATTGTTCTCATAATTCTTATGGCATTTTTTTCTGTGTCTCAGTGAGGTGAATGCAAAGGTGAAATTATCTTTTACAATCAGCATTACTTAGAATCTTGAGGTCTATGCTATATTTATTCCACAGTGCTACCAATATACAATGATTTAAACATTTGTTTTGGCTTTTAATCTTTGCTCATATATATATACACCTCCAAAATAAAAACCAGTGAAGTATGCATACCCATAAATCTGTCCAACCTTCCACTCTTCTGAGATATTTCAGTAAAGGCTTGACGCTTGTAATCAGARCTAGGTTTGTATGCTGCCTCCAATTCATTTAACAGACACCCTTCCCCCTCTTCTCCATGTTCCACCTCCCTCTTTGTTTCATTTTTAAACCTGAAGGTTTCAARGAGCAGAGAACTCCTTTGAAGGTGCCCGAGGAAGAAGTCTGGCAGTAGTAAGAGGTGCATTCTTAGACTAAACATCAGTTATTTTCTTTTGCACCATAAGCATGCTGCTTTAATCTATTTAATGCACTTGCGCTGCAGCAAACAATGCATCGTTTTTATTTCAGACCTTCCCATCTCTAAACACTGTGTGATGCCTAGTCCATCTTTTCAGCTACTGCTACCACATAGTGCCTTCTTAGCTCTGCCCTGGGAGGCTCTGCTGGGCTGGTCAAGTCTGCTGAGGGGCTGAGCTGCCCTGAAAATACTTAAAGCCAGTTTCAAAGGTGGTGATGATTTCCTCATGAAATGTTTAATGATACAATACAAGGCAGTGGCCACAAATCACAACCCATGAGGTTTGGTCTGGACACTGGGAAAAACTTCAGGAGAAATTGCAGCACTCAATACATCACCCAGAGAGAGTGTGAAATTTCTACACCTTGCCTCTTAGTACCATAAGAGAGCAGAAGTATGAACCAGTACCGTGGCTCAGCATGCAGCTCTGCAGGCAGGAAGGAGACCACCAATGCCTCCCAGGCCAACTGGAGACACACAGCCATGCCACCACAGTGGGGTTAGTGGCAGAAAGGGTGCTCATGGGCTTATGGGGATCATTCAGATCAGGTGGGGTTTTGAACGCTATTGAATGATTCCGAGATATATTTGTCTCTASAAAGGATGGGAAAGCTTGCACAGGGTTTATTTTCTCACAGAACTCTTCCTTGCAGTCTCACTTCCTTGAATTTAAATAGTATTGAAATCAAAATAGGAAAAAAAATGTATTCTACACAAAGAAGGACAGCATTTAAAACAGTATAGCAATTGGGCTGGCCAGGCAAATGCTCAGTTAAGCCAATGCWGTGTGGTGTGTTCCGTGAAGAGAGTTCATGGATTGAAACATGAAACTGACCTCTGTGTAATCTATTTGTGCAGCTCCATTGGTCAATAATTTCTATTTAACCCAGTGAAAATGTCCCAATTGAAAGGAATGATTTCAGTTTAGTTACTCTGGATTTGAACAGTGTATCTGAGATCAGAACCCGGCCCAGAGGCTATAGGAATAAATGGGATTGGGAAGATATATTGTTTTGAAAAGGAAAAGGTAATTTGATATACTGGGCAGCAGGAGAACTATTACTGTGATTAAAGGCATTTTTCCTTTTAAGTTTGTGTTTGCAGGATATATTATTTATTGCTGGGATATGGCAGATTATTAGATCTTTCAAACCATTTTGGTATTTGATTACAAAGCCAAGTTTCCCCTTTTGAGATTTTCCTGGTTATAGTGGTTTTTTTTGTTCAGCACAGAATTTTCATTGGTTTGTGTTCTTTAAAAAAAAATGCTTTTTTGTTATTATTTCCAATATTGAAGGATGAAAGTTATATTGTATTGGGAAATGTTTCCTTCTTCAAGGATGACATGTTCTTACTCTTTGAAAGGTGAAGGTAAAAAATAACCCCAGATGCTATTTTTCCTAGTTCCCCAAAATTTTAAGAGCTAAYTAAATAAGTGACCAAGTATTAAAAGCTTTCTTAGTTTCATTTTTTCAAATGAGAAATCTATATAAATAATTTCTTGCCWTCTAATATTTTCAGATTACTAATTCTATATCTCATATTTTTCTTGGAATTTGGTCATATGGCAGAAGRTTCTGCTGTAATGGACTAATTTTGAATGGCAGCTTAAGAATATCACTAGATTTTAGTTGCCAYGGCACAATAAGCCTTTTAAGTTCTTGCTACATGGAGCAAATAAATCATTAGAAGTTATCCGACAGACACGACTGTCAGAGCACCATAGATTTGTCTCTTTCATTTGCCTTTGGGTAAAAAAAACCCCACAGAACATTTTCTGTCAAAGCATGCTTTGACAGAACTGGACAAAAACAGGTTGATGAGCAGTCTTTTCTCAGAGATCAGTTCCACTTCCAGTGAAACACCCTGTGACAACAMATCCATTTCTAGTGTTTCTTTTTTTGTGTGAAAATTTTGAAATTATGAGGTTTCACTTTACAGTTTAATTCTGTGGGGATTTTAAACTCATGCATTTTACATTGCAGATGAAGTGGCCTAAGAATGTGCATCCAGTCATGTATCATTTCTCATTGGACACACAGCACACGGTTAGGAAAAAGAAATTTGATTGTGTTATCTCAGAGCCTTTGTCTGTGGTTTTGGAGGACAAAGGCTCAAACTGGTCTCTTCAGAGTTCCCAGCCCTGATTGTCCATGAGTGTTCAGGACTTGAAATGCTCTTTTCTCAGAGAGAGGAGAAGGGCAAGTCCTGTGAATYTGGGGAAGGGGCTTGGCCATTTGCCTTGTTTAATGTCATACAGCTGCTTGGTGCTGTAGCCAACTTCTTTCCCTATTTGAGAAAAGCTTTACTGGTGCTTGTTCCTCAGTTTTATGTGAAATCACCAAGAGACAACTTGGAACTTTAAATTTACTTCCACATAATAGAAAAACTCGTAAGCCCTGCTGTTTGAAGGGCAGTGGTTAAAGCTGATTCTGAATTAGTTGTACTGGCCCCAAGCTGGCTGCCCGTGCCGAGGGAGGCAGGAGAGTGATTCTGGCAAGCTGTCCCAAGCAGTGAGCTGGGGGCAGGCTGAGACTGTGGGCACAGCTGTGAAAAAGCAGGCCTGAAGGGATCCCACATGTCTGACTCTGGAGAGCCCCTGTGATGCTCCTGCCACCAGATGCAATGGACTGAGCTGCTGATGCAGTTAGGCACAGCCCTGAGCATCAGTCCCTAAGTCCCTCCCAAGGCCTGGGAGCCTCTAGCCAGACTGTTTTCTCCCCAAAAGCAGACTTTGCAATCTGTTCCATGTTCTGTGTGTGTATTTGGAGAGCAAATGGAGTGAGCAAGATAAAGGAAAGCAATTAAATTGAGCTGAGGTGCTACTTGCATGCAGTGTTAAAAGAGTTCTGATATCTCTTTATCTATTTCTAACCACACACAAATTCATGCAATATTGGAGAGAGATTAAAGCAGAACTCCTAAACTTTGATACAACAATTTAATTTTTCAAATATATTTATAATGCAAGTTTCATCTGCCAGAAGATCTTTTCCAAGAGGCAGAAGGTACAGGAGARAAAAGGAGAGATAAAGTCATAGGAAAAAGATCACAAGGTTGATAACAGAAAAAGCTGCAGTCAAACTTATGTGCTTACACACAAAAAAAAAACCCCAGGAGTGGCATTTGTTCCCTGTGCTTCAGAGATCTTCAGTGGGTCTTTGTCATTTCAAAAAAAGAAGTCTGTGTTGCTTCTTTCAAGGCACATCTGCAGCGTGCTCTTTCACTGCAGAACATGAAATTACACCAGGACAGAGCAAAAGAGAAAAGGGAAGCTGAAAACTTAGGAAAAAAAAAAACAAGCCAAAAAACAAACTAAAAAAAACATGGGAAAGGTGAACTGAAAGAACAGCAGCTTTACTATTCTCCTGTTTCTCTGATCCACAGTTTTCTGCTCCTCCAAGCCCCCAAACAGATCTATGCCCAACTAAGCTGTGGCAGTTAACCACCTTCTGCTTTACTTTTTMCCTTTATTGCTCCCAGAGTTGGACCCACCTGTTGAGTGCTTCAGGTGCTAATCTGGTTGCTAATGCTGATGTTGTGTCAGGGTGTTGGGGAAGGGGGCAGAGGGTAAACAAAGCAGAGCTGTGTTTATGCATCCACATCTATATCTATACGTGTATTTGTCTATTCTTATTTCTTTATGTATTAGATATCTATTACCTATGTCTATGACTATATCTCTATCATCTATATCAACATATCTAAACCTTTATGTGTAGTTAGATGAGATTAGCTCTGCTTGTTATCAAAATAACAAAAAAAGATTTGCCAACCAATGCAGAGAATAAATGACAAAGGCAGGACATGCTTTTGATGGCCTGAGAGGTCATCACCTCTCTCAGTACCTGGTAGAAGTACTGCACTCACTGCAGCTTCCCTGACCCAGGGGCTCAGGTCTCCTCTGAGTGTGGCAGAGTAAGACTATCTATGTGTCCAAACAAGTGATGGGAGAATTTGTTCTGGTGGCACAACATCACATTAGGGCCTTATGTCTGTTGTGTGAAAAAAACATTCTCTGCATAGGCAGGACCCTAGTTACTGACCCATCACAGCACATTTTTATAGAATATTCCACTATAAATCTCCACAGAAACAAGTTTCCCTTTCCCATGGTCAGTCTTTTCTCCTTAYTGAAAGAAGATACATGTGGAAATGTTATTCTTCATTATTATTTCCCCTGAAAGCAGTGCACAGAAGCTCTGTATTGGTGCATTACCAGCAATTTTTAATTGAGTAGTGACTAACCTGTGACCTGACTTGCACTCAGTGTTCTGCAACAACATAAGCTTTGCAAGCTATGTTTACCACAAGATACGTTTCATACCCATGATAATCCAAACTATTACAAAATTGTAATATCATCAGTACAGGGATTATAGAGGCACTACAACAATATATGCTTTACAGTAGTCTATAGGTTCACAGCCACACAAATTAAAAAAATTTCAGTCAGAAGTTAGCCCACGAGTCTCTGAGAGTACTCTTTCCCAAAAAATGCCCAGTAATTTCTAACTAAAATGTGTACACTTCCAAGTTTCCTGCATGAATTTACATTCAARTTAGAAGCATAGGTTTTACTGGAGTAGAGCTGTGCCAATGTCAAAGCAGGCTCTGCTTACAAGCTGCAGACACTAGATTTAACCTCTCCTCCATGTAAAAGAGCTGTGCAGGAGATCTATACAAGGACTGCTTCCAAGCATAAAAAACCTCAGATGAAAGGCCAGGTAATGGATGAATAATTCAGGTGTACATGATATACAGAAYTGAGTAAATTGAGTGCTTCTTACTAGGCTGTGAAAACTGCATTTCTCATATGTCTTATACCATTTATATGGCACTGGTCATTTAATATCTACTTTAGTAGAAAAATCCCTTATGCAAAAAAGAAGCTTAATTGTGCATTTTTTTCCCTGTGAAAATAATTAATTTCTCTGTATCATTTCAGCCATGCAGGTGAACACTGCAGAAAAAGATGTAGCCTTTCAAGGAAATATACAGACTCTTCTGCAAATACCTTTTCTAACCTGAATTTTATCTCCATGGTCCCATGTCTCTTCTACATGAAAGAATCTCTTCAGAAAAAAAATATGTTTTTGAAAAATATATTGCATCAATCAGTCTTGAGTTTTAAAGTTTATAGAGCTTGATACCAACCCTTGCAAAGAGAGAGGCAGGGAGGAAGGAAGAGAGAAGTGAGAAAAGGAATGGCAGAAAGAATCTTGGTAAGCAGATCTCTGAAATCTTGCTTCAAGATATGATAAATGTTTTCTTCACTCTTCTGCTTGGGCTGGATCAAAGCAGCCTTTTGGGGGATCAGGAGGGGAGCACAATAGTTTTGTGTTTCCCCAGTCCCTAGARCCTGATAATTTTTTTATCTAAAATAATCTGAATAGGAGAAGAAAAATGTCCTTTTCTTTTTGCCTATCCCTGGATCTATTAAAAACAGAGCAATTTGGTACATGTTACATCTCAGACCTACACTGGTCTGAGAAGTGATATATTACTTCATGAATCATTTGACTTAGGTACATATTAACCAACCTTTTATATAAAAGAAGACTGATAACAAAAACTGTGTATTATGRAAACATTGCTCTACACTTGATCCCTTTAGTTCCCATTAAAACAAGCTATGCTTTTCCTGTATGCAGAATAACTCTTTCAGAAGACTCTGTTTTGTTCATTGTATTTGGCAGTCACAGCCACATAGTAAATGATCACATTATATGCAGCATCCTAATGTGCAGAATGTAAATGCTGAGCAGGATAATGAATAGGGCAATTGGAGAACAAAATTACATTTCCTGCTCACGGCTCTGATCAGCCCTAGTTAACATGCTCATAAGTAAAGAGTTAGTTATGGGAAGGTGGTTGGTGATTAAATGAGTGAAAAAACACATCCATTTTAACCAGCAGAAGACTGCTAAATAGATGTGTGCATTAGAGCTCCCAGCGGCTGGGCTGCACAGGTGAATGTTGCCTGGGGTACTGAGTAGCTGTAGTTCATTGAAAGGTCTTTTCCATCTCAGAGTGGTTTCTGCATACCACTCAACATATTTCTTCCCATAAGTCTCCACCAGAATCCCACTTGACCCCCACAGAGATTTTTTTGTAAGAGTGCATTTAATCACATTTCTTTGAGATAKTTAACTACTGAGCTAATGTGGAGAATCAAGAAGTGTCAATGCCGCTCAGGGAGAAAAAATTAAACTGAGTCCAATGTTATTTTGATATTATTATCTCCAAAATGACTCTCCCACTTGTGAATAAAAAACATCCACTAATTTCTATCTATAGTATCTTTTTTGTGTGTGTTTGTATATTTGGGTTTTGGCTGTTTGGGTGTGGTGGTGTTTTGTTTTGTTTTGTTTTGTTTTGTTTTGTTTTGTTTTGTTTTGCCCAGTGTTAATTCTCAATCATTCCAATTTCACCATGCTTCTGAATTCTTCCTGTTCACATTTTCGGTCAAGAACCAGAAAATCAGACATAAGGTAGATCTTTGAAAGGGGATGAGAGGCATGGTTCATAAACCAGCTTCATGTCCTCAGCAGCTACCATACTTCTGCAGCAAGAAATTGCACATKCTCTCAGATGTGATAGACTTTGTACAACAAGAAGCTAAGAAGCTTCCTCTGAGTGGATTGGGATGAGGGAAGGAAACTGAAGAAACCCTGAAGAGTAGTTGTTACTCTTTTTCATCCCAGCTCCAGCAACCACAGTGAGTTGTGGCACTGCAATGAATGTGATGGAAGGTTTATATTGCATAGTAATCTCCAACACATGTTTATTCCTCTCAAATACCAGATTTTCAGATCCAGCGAAGCACGTGTTATAGACATATAACAGTGGGACAGCAGACCCTGATGACAGCACCAATCATCTGGAAGAGTTCTGTATGTAACCACCCTTTAGCCACTGATGGTGTCTAAAATGTGTTTTCATGATGCACCATTCTCTGAGAGCCCCYCTGAGTGGGAAGAGCTAGAAAAGTACATATGAATGAAATAATAGTMTTGGTTAAAATGGGTTTGTTAAACWGCATTGATCCTCATTATAGACATTCYCATTCAACATTAAAACACCTCTAATTCAATTTACTTTGATCTATTTTGGCAGTGGAGTAGAGAAAACTGACTTGCATTCATTAAGTGCCCAGACACTGCTGAATTCAGGCACTGAACCTGTGCAGACATCCTTTACACATCTAGATTCCTCTCCCAGGCTTAGATTCCATCCCTTAGATCCCATCCCTTAGATCCCATCTCTTAGATCATCTTGGGCCATTTCTCTGTTTGAAGTGTCTGCTGGGGTTTTACATGAGAATGTCTCTGATGATTGACTGTTTACACCAGAAAGGATTAAACAGTTGAACTGCTATKGCTATGTTATTTATATTACTGACTGTTTTACCCTCATTCTCTTGTGAAGTATGCACCATAGAATATTTTTTTCTCTTGATTATTATAAGAAGRTTAGAGTGCTCCTATAGGTGTTTATACTTAAATGGGTAAAACCCAAGCAGATTATTCTGGCAGAATTTAAGACACAGACATCAAGAAGGATCATGAAGCCTYGAAACATCATGGTTCTTTTAAGACATTTTGGTCTACCATTGGGCAATTCTATCCCTTTACAAACACACTGCTGTGAGAGAACTCATCTTTTGGTGGAGGATGTTGCGCTAGAACACTCAGATCATGCTTCATGGGATCACCAGTTGTCCCAGGACTGATTTTTCTCATCTATTGTTCTTAGACCCCTACATCATACGGATCATATCATATCAGGTAGTGCTGCTCTTCTCTCTCATAYTATTACAAAGGAAATAGAATTATCTTGGCTGAAGAAAATAACCCCAGGAAACTAGACATAATCCAGTCCCTTCCTTTCCCCAGTGGTGGAGCAGAAACATGTAGGCAGCAGYATCCCTGCTATTGATAGAGATTCTGGGGTGTAATGGAGGCAAAGGCACAGGAAGAGAAAGRCCAAGAGTGTGAGGTGTTAGTTTACAGAAGATTATGTAGAATGRAGCATAAAACTAGCAGTTCTGATATTGCAGTGGGATTGATGTTAATAAGTTTGGCTATTGTTTGGATTCTAGGAATTTYGAACTGCTGCTACTATGGAAATGTTTTATAACTGTATGAATAAAAATACCCAATTTCTCTTTCTGAAACGAGCAAATAAATTCAACTCAAACAAGCACGAAGATATGCTATTTTCAGCTGAAGCTAGCAGCTCTGAAGTAGGTTGCTTTTGCTGGTAAATTAGTAGCTGCTAATGTGAGAACTTTTATGGTCTCCAATACTCCTTATGTTTTGTAASAGTAATTGTGCAGCAGATGACAGGTAATGCCAAGGTGTTAACTACTTGTTCTYTCTCCTTCTGATTTGTGTAAATCAAATTAGGCACATCAATTTATATTAATTTTTCTGCAGAATTCTTTCCTCTTTCCAAAATGCTCAAGCTGTGCTCATTTTTGCTGCTGAGATCTGACAGCTACCCCTTTCWTGGTGCCTTTGGATTACTGTTTTCTCTCCAGTGAGTGGGGGCTGCTACTRTTAGATTGTCTGTGGTCATAGAAACTGCATTCACACTTCAACAGATAATGCTCTATATTATCATTTCTTGGCTAACCAAATGGGAAATGCAAAATAATATAACTGCAAAAACAATTGCACATTTCATACATTTCCATAAAGGAACACCAGAKAATTAAACTGATGGGCCTGATCCTGTGTCCAAAAAAATCAGTGGAATCCTGGTGATTTTGAATTAAAATTGACTCCTATTCTCTACCTTTGCCTCATCTATCCTTTCTTTCTGYGTCACAATGAGAAGTGGGAACTCGACTATACTTAAGCTATGTCYTCTGTCTAGAAAGAAACTTTTATGTCTCCTGTGCCTGCAACAGCTTGCCTCACACTGAGTCCAGCTAGGGAGTATCCCTAAATTACTTTTTGGGCTTTGCTCTCMGACTTGTTCATAAGTCTCTCAGCCACTAAAGGGACAACAAAACTACTAACAATACTGGCTCTGCATGTCTCTGTTTTCGTAAATACRTTTTTCCATTTTTCAACTAATTTTCAAGTGGGTATCTTTTCTCTTTTAGAGGATCTTCTAGTAAAGTTATGGAAAAAATAAACTCAGAAACTGTTTTCAAATGTATGAAGGACTAGAAACTAATTGTGAATAATCAGCATGAATTTATGAAGAAGAAATCATGCCTGATTAACCTGATAGATTTCTGTTGAATGATGACTCATTTGTTTATTTTGACTTTAGTAAAGCTTTCCGCACTGTCTGCCATAACAGTTTCATAAAACAGGATAAATGGACAGTGAGCTGGGTTGAAAACTGGCTGAACTGCCATGCTCAAAGAACTGTGTTCAGCTGTACATGTCCAGCTGGAGGCCAGTCACTAGCTCTGAAACCCTAGGGGTGGCTGTTGGGGTCAGTACTGTTTAAGAGCTTCACTAATGATCTGGACGATCGAGCAGAGTGCCCCTTCAGTATGTTAGCAGCTGATAGAAAGCTCAGAGGAGTGGTAGACAGACAAGATGTCTGTGCTGGCGTTCAGAGGGTCATGGACAGGGTAAAGAAATGTGACAGGAGGAATCTCCTGAAGTACAGAAAAGAGAAATGCGAAGTCCTGCACGAGGTGAGGAACAACCCCAGTTGCCAACACAGACTGGCTGGGAGCACACTGGCTGGAAAGCAGGTTGGYCAAAAAGCACCTGGGGTCTGGTGGACACCAGTTTGAATGTAAGCCAGCTATATAGYCTTGCAGCAAGGAAGGGTAAGGCATTCTGGGCTGCTTTAGGAGGAGTGTGGCTAACAGACCAATGGAGGTGATCCTTTCCCTCTATTCAGCACTGGTGKGGCCACWCTCAGAGTGTYGGGCTCTCCAGTACAAGAGAGACACAGACTTACTGGAAAAGTAAAGAACAGGCCRTAAAGGTGATTAGGAAATGAGAGCATATCTCCTGTGAGAAAAAATTGGGAGAGGGGTCAAACTTTGGAACAGGTTGTSCAGAGAGGTTACAGARACTCTCTCTCTCTYRGGGAATCTATAAAATAGGTTAGACKAGATGATCTCCTAAGGTCCCTTCCAATTTCAAATATTCTGTGATTAAGTGATTCTGTCAATGTATTTCGTATGAAGAAAAATTTCCYGCAAGATACATTTTTTTATTCCGTCCAGGCCTGATAATCCTAAACTACCAATGATAAGCATACTAGAAGACAACTTCTTTTTCCACCAGACAAAAATATAACTATGGCTGACTAGTTGTTAGATGTATGGTAAATTATTTTGAAGAAAACAATGACTAAATGAACATGTGAGTCATGGTTACAAATAAATACCTTATTTACATTATGATCAATGGCATAAAACTTCATTTCCTGATRTTGCAGGAGTCTCTGACAGGATGTACAATGTTAGGTAGAAATGTGAGCTGAATATAAGAGAGGCTTGTGGTAGACTGGCTGTAGAAGTCAGTGGTATATTTAACAACATTGACACATATCAAGTAATTCCCTCAACACATCTGAATGCTGTTAGAATTATCAGCTTTTAAGTTGGACAATCTCAGATGTTGTTGATAAGTCTTTAAGCTTCTCTTTGTATAACTGAATTTCTTTAATCCTTTCATTCCAGGAAGTCTCTCTCACTTACACTTTAACATAGGGTCCTTCTACATATGTTCAAGCCATCTTGGCTACAGTCATCTGTTGGGGTTCGTGGGAGCGAACACCCGCAGTCATCCCTTTCTGCCTCTCCTGCAGTATCTTGTGACAGCTTGTAGGCAGAACAGTTTCTTAGTTCAGCATCTCTTGCTTGATTTAATGGACATTACTTTCCCTCTTCAGGGAGCTGGGAAATGTGATGAGAACCACTTGCTCCATTGAGCCAAGGTACTGCACTGTTAAGATTTAAATGGTTATTTTTGGGAGGCTCTCAAAGATGAGTTGGAGACATGTTAGAGTTGACTAAGCTGGTACCCAGGAATGAATAAACAAATGGCAGTAAAAATTCCTTCTCACTATGCTGGCTCAGCTAAATGATATTGTCAGTTTATTTGTCTGCTTGTTGCTTTTCTGATCCAATTAAAGCTCTTGTCACAAATTTAAAAGAAAGGATCASCTTATTGAATTGTGGGAGACTTTTAATACCAGAGTTATTGATAATACCTTATATTATTAAATCTGGAAGAGATTTTATAAAYGAATTAACTATCACCATGGATGCTGCAGTTCATCTGTTTTATCAGTAAGTGAAAAAAACTTGTTTCTTCTTGAGCTTGATTCTCTCCTAAACTGCTCTTTTGGGCCCAGTCTATTGGATTCAAAAATCAGATTAAAAGTTCTGTTGAATGGATCCTGATCAGGCCAATGTGACTACTTAAGACAGTATGTGGTTGCAAGATTAGTCCCTTTCTGGCTTGTATCCAAGATTGGTGCAACACTGTTCTTTCTTCACCAAATGCTGTAGTACATCCTAACAACCTTATTTTCTGTGTAATTTATACTTATTCCCAAGAAACTGAGAAAAGAAAATCACACAAATTAATTTTTCTCTAAATGAAATTTCCAGAATGTAATAGCTCTGTCCAAACGCTTTTAGTTGTCGTTTCAATGATATCTTTCACCTCCTTCCAAACTATTTTTTTTCTTCTTCTCAGTGCAAGTGTGTTTAGAGTACAACACAGTTAATTTTTAAAATATGTGGGAAATGAATGTGAACTTTAGGTCATTCAGGGAAAATCTGAAATTAAAAAGGAACTTTAAAGAATAATCAAATATTAATCTAAGGAGGAAAATATTAGTAAGCCTTTATGAAGAATGTATTCCTTTCGTTTCCAAGCTAAACCACAGGCCTACCTAGTTGAAAGGTGAAGAGGGCTCATCTGTTAAAAAGCTATTGGAGCTATCTGATAGATGATGATTAATTATAATATGCAAAGTTTGTCCCAGGTGTACAGAACCTCATAAAGCTGAAGACAACACAAGTGCATTATTAGSTCCCATCACAGTGGTAAAATRAACCARCTTSACCTAATTATCAAATTTTTWTATATATATGTGATTATAATGAATGTTCTGRCAGTATGCAAAGACAGAATTTAAGTACTCATGTTCTTATCTGTAGTCCTTCATTTGGTTTAATTGGAAAATGTAATGCTTGATTTGCCAGAAAATCTAGAAAATATGGTTCCAGACTCYGATTATTTTTACTATATTACATACTGAGGCTGCCCCTGGGAAGATATTTTTCTTTTCTCCTTGTCAATAATGAATGACCCTACAAAGCAGAAACCTTATTAGAGTCTATGTTTAATGATTGCCCTCATGATGAGTGGTCTGGTAACAAATTGAAATGTCAGACACTCTATGACCCTTTAATAATATTGAAATGTGCCAGCCCCTATTAAACCGCCTTCAAACTGTATTATCCTGTGGTAATAGATCAGCTACTTACYCTAACTAATACAGCTCTCAGGTGGGACACTGCAGAACAATCCTTTTMATCAAAAGAATAAAAAAATGAGTGGAACAGTGGGTAAAAATGAAGTATTGTCATAACAAGTCATGATGAACCCACTTCATTAAGGCGGAAAACTACCTGTAAAGAAGGCTGTGATTGATCTTCATTCTGGTGTGTCATCCTGTAAAAAGAAAGAAGTAACCTTCAAATTTGAATGAACAGGATTTTCTGTCTCTCATTCTCCCCCGCGCTGTCCCTGTTTTAATGGATTATCTYACTTCATAAGCTACTTTTGTAGGTGCAAGTGCAATCCAATGTGTCCCAGATTGCCATAGGAAATCACCCAAGAAACAGAAACTCTTTTTGTCATTTTTTCCAACAACTCCTCTGCACTTTTACATGAAGAGCATGACATTAATTTTTTTCCAGTTTCCAAATACATAACATAAGGAGTATCAATAAAAAAGGTAATCTTTATAATTTTACCAARGAAAGCCAAAGAAACAGCAATTGTAACTATTGAAAAAATAGTATCACATCCTTCTTTCTTAGGAATTGTCTCTCTTTGGCTGAATTATATTTGTGCTTAGAGGTCATATTTGCATGGCATCATTAATTGCACTTGAATTGGAGATTTGTGCACAGATTTAGCCATAAGATTAGAATGATAAAGAGAACTCTTAGTAATCTCAGGCTGTATTAAAGYACTTGATTCTCTTGAAGCTAATGAGATCCTCTCTTTCTCTTGTTGMAGGGTCTGAATTGTGCTTGTTTGTGGGATTCTTTGCCCCAATCCTTATTATGGAGAAGAAGATGGGGTTAGATAGGAAGTCCGCAAAATTATAGTTTCCAGCTCCTCCACTTTTTGAAGGGATATCTTTCTGAACCGGGGTGTAGCCAGTCTAAGGTCATCTTTCAAATCTTTTGACTTTCCAGCTGAAATAACTTTAACTCTATAACCACTCTTCTGAAATGCCTGGGAACATCCACAGGTTGTACTTCAGAGGATACCCAAGGGCACACTTGTATGCCAAGTGGACTCCTCCTGTGACCTTCTGTCTTTCTCCTGCCCATTTCTAAATACCACATCAGCTGATACGAGGCAAAGCAAATACTTCAGTGTTCTTCCCAGGGGAGTCCCGAGCAGAGCAAGAGAGATAGGTTGGAGACCTATGCTGAGTCTGAGTTCAGGTTTGCTGAATACACAGCTGAGTGTGGGAGCMTGCTGGGCTTCAGCACTGYAGGATCTGAGSTCTTAAAGTCTCTATACCACAAACMCYKAGAWGAACAATCAGGATTTATATATTACTAAGATATATATATGAACATGTACCACCTGTGTGAAGAGAAACATCAGCCTGTTTCTACGTCTTCTTCCCTGTCCTGCTGCAACCTTCTCTAGCATTACCTTCTTCTATGAGCTTTCCACCCTGCCCCAGTGTCTCACTGTGTACCTTTATGATAATGTTTTGGATGATCCTCTAATCAAACTGCTGAATCATAAATGTCAGTTGTCTTTTAACTAGAAAGCCTTTAAAATCACATCCTGGTGCAGGAGCAGTGTGGTCTCAAAAGCTCTTAGTTATAATTGACCCAAATTCATGGCTATAATATGAAAGTTAAAGCCTGACTTCAGAAAGATTCCCTGCTGGAGCAGGAAACTGGGAGATTTTGGCAGGAGTTTTGTGTGAAGTATAGTTAAATTCATCTGTGTTCTGAAAGAAAAGTGACTTTGTATAAATAGTTCCATGTTTATTGTCTTTTCATCGAAATAAGCATAACTTACAAAAAGATGGATTTTGTATCTACCATTCTTGCAAAGTCACCGTGGGCTTTTACTGTCAGCCTTAGCTTCCCCCATTTTGSCTACCATCAGCAGCAATAAAGACCTGCAGGCCAAATTAGTCCCCCTGAGATGACTGCACAACACACTGACTTATAATTGTGCTCTCATTGACACCCCTGCAGCTCCCTTAATGTCAGTGGTTTTTGTCCTGACCTAAGCCAATMTTTCACTGAGGATATACAAAAGGTATAGTAGATTGCAGCTCTTTGCTGCCTTATTCTGTAGAGAAAGCAGTAGGGAAAATGAAGTAAGCTCTAGAAATCGGTTATATTTTCATTGTAATGTAATGTATTTCATATTTGATGAATTCTGGAGAAATTCTTTCTGTTGTTTAACAAGCCTGAAACTGCTTCTAACTATCTGAAAATACATAAAAGCTTGATTTGTTTTCCCCCAGGGTCAGCTCTTGATTGYGAACTGCATTTGGAAAGGCCCTACCCTACTGTGAAATGTGCCTGAGGACAGGGAGGGCCAGCWTGGTCTCACTGGGGCAGGGACCTACTCTGACCTGGGAGCTGGGGTTGTTCAGCCTGGAGAAAAGGAGACTCAGGGGTGACCTTATCACGCTCTACAACTTCCCGAAAGGTGGCTGTGGTCAGCCGGGGGTTGGTTTCTTTCTCCGGACAGCAACTGACAGAACAAGAGGACACAGTTCTAAAGTGCCCCAAGGGAAATAGTGGTTGGATATTAGGAAAAAGCTTTTTAAGGAAGGAGTGATAAAGTACTGGAATTGTCTGCCTGGGGTGGTGATGGAGTTACCATCCCTGGATGTGTTTAAAAATAGACTGGATGTGGCAATTGCTGCCATGGTTTACTTGAGCTGTTAGGGCTGGGTTGGACTCGATGATCTTCAAGGTCTCTTCCAACCTTGAGATTCTGTGATTCTGTGACCTGACAGAGAAGCATTCCCCAGCTCCACCCACTCCAGTGAGTTCCCTTTTGAGCTGAAGGCAAAGGGACACTTGTCAGGCATAAACCTTGGCACATGCATAACACAGAATCAACCACAAGGTTCATATACTTATTCCACTGAGCACAGATGTGCTAGTGGCTTGAATTTTCAAATTAAAATTTCAAATCTACCATCTAAGATTATTTGAARCAAAATGTTTATAAGTTTTACCAGCTGAGATTTGCTTGGGGACAATTTTTTCATAACATGGGATGTGTTTCCATTCTCTTCTGAATGTAGAAATAGTTAAACAAGGCATAAATAATGTCAGACAAATCAAGAATACACTCACTCATGCATGCAATTTTTTTCACACTATTATTCAACTTGACTAAAACTCTTAACCTGAGTCAAATTGAAAGTCCAGAAAAAATCTCTTACTGTTTTGTCATGTACCTGATTAGCTTGGTCAGAAACCAACGGATTTCATAAAATTTCTTTTTTATTTTTGTATTTAGCATTCTGTAGTATCCCTGTTACTACAGGGTTGTTGAACTAAACATATATTGTCTTCCAGATTTTGTCATACAGTTTTCATATAGTGTAATTTATAATTCTGAATGTCTTTCTGTTTTAGTAATTTCCTGCTATCCCCAGTGGCCGTTTTCACTCTGGCTGTATCTAGTGTGAGATGGCATATGCAACCTTTGGGCATGTAGGATATTAATCCATCTTTGATCACATTCCCCTGTGTATCCTCTCCACAGCTTCCTGATTTTCCTCTAGAATGAGCTCTGAAGCAATTCAACATCTTTATTTYATTCTTATGATTGATTCACTTTAGTTTTAGTTAACAACATGAGGTCTAAAGGGTTTCTTTAATTTAGTGGTTTTTTATTCTTTTAAACATTSCTCCTGTACTTTGATGCTGATTTCTTAGAGGTTTYTTCTTCTTCTTCCTCTTCTTTTATTGCTTTTGTTTTTGTTTTCCTGTTTATTATCCCTGTTTACTTCCCAAACTAAATATCAGAACACACAGCTGTGACACAAATCTTCTAAACTTAATATAGGTATCAAAGAAGGAAAAGGCTTTTTCTAYCATCACCATCCCATCACTGCAGGGCTGCTCCTCCAAACACATCTTGCTTGTCATCCCTACTCAAAAAACATTCCACAAGTAAGATCTTCTGGAAATTATGACTAGTTTATGCTAGTAAACATTAATTTTTTTCATTCTTGAATTTTAATAGAGATGACAACAAGACTACATCTTATTCTTTTGCAGGATTTATTTGCTCTTTTTTTTCCAGGCATTTGTAGGACTTTGTTTTGCTGTGTCATACACAGTTAGGTCATGGAAGTGTCCTTTGTCTCTTTCTATCATCCTTTAATCAYTGTTGTCTCTGAGTTCACTCCACTTTGCCTGCCTTCAGATTCTGTATCCCAAACACCAGAGGCAATTTACACACCAGAAGCTATCTCTAGAAATTTCACCTCACAAATACATCTGAGTTAGGGGATTGTAACGTATATTTGTCCTGAAGCTAAATTGGTGATCCTCATAAAACCTGATGGCTTGAGTCTTTGATTATGAGCCAATGCCTCTGCAATTGCAGCCCACAATTGTGCTATCCTTTGCACCCATCCTGTTGGGAATGCTCCAATGTAATTTGTTGCCCACTGTTACCTCGAGGCTTTTGCCTTCTATTGGATTTGTGGCTTCCYCCATCCCAAGTTATTCTTCCCTTGTGGCATGCATTAGCTTGCTTTTTTACAAGCTGAATCTCATTTTGGTATTCTCAGCCTGTAKTTCTCTGAGCTGCTTTAAATTACATTTCTTGATCCTGACTTGTATAATGTCTCCCAATTTAGCATCATCTGCAAATTTAATGAATGTGGTTTTATTTTGCAATCTTCATGACTGYTAATAAAGGTGGTAAAGTAAATATTGGTCCTACTTTAGGTCTCTGTGGCTCTGCACTTCCCCCTTCACATCCATGCCCCATTCCYGTGCCCCTCAGTCTCTAGGTTGCAGTGCCTGGCAGTACCCCCTCCTTTCTGGACTTCCACATAGATCTACTTGGTATGTCAATTTGCTCTGTAACTGGTTACCAAAATCCATATCTGTGATATAGACTGTACCTCAGATATCCAGAGATTTAGGAAATRTCACAGAATGCAGTGACAAGTTAAGTTGCATAGGTCTGCTACCCAGCTCTCATGTAATGCTTGCAATTAGAYCACAGTAGTGCACCTCTTGTCTTGAACAGTGGCAATCAACCAAGTTTTGACTTCTTATTGTTTTTGATAACATGTGAGGTATTTCCCCCTTACACATAGAAGGCAGTTTTCAGTGTGAATTCAAGTAGACCACATTAAGGGTACCCCACATCATCTGTACACTCATTCTTCCAGAACAGGCATCTTGATATTGCCCCAACAGGAGGTGAACAGCCAGTAGAAATTCCTTGTTTGTGTGTGATTTTGCTTACATTTACAAGTTTTGCTACCATGACTGAAAAGTCATCTCACTAAGCAGCACAGAATCCAAGCATACATGGAAAYTCACTGGCAGAATAAACTGTTCATAGAGGTATTGCCTTAAGAGAGTTCATAGAAGTTATGGCAAAAGACTGAAGGGGAAAATGTTTTTTGTTTTTTTTTTTTTCCTTTTATGTAAGATGTGTCTTCCAAAGAAGGCTTTACACAAGGTTAATCAGTACTAAGCAGCTTTTTACCTCAACATAGATATACCAGATATTTAGACCAATAAYAGAAGGAAAAGAAAGAATGATTAATAAATATATGGTATATATATTATATATAAGTACTTATCAGCAATAAAAGCTGCTTCTGYTCCAGTTACCAGTAGTAGGATCACRCAATTTTAAAGCTGTAGAAARCACAAAAGAAAGAAAAAATTGGGATGGAAGCCAGAAAAAAGGCCAGGTGATCTAGAAGATGGGTCACTAGTTTACATYTTCAGCAAAATATATCCAGTCTTCTGCAAAGGTCTAGCCTATGCCCATGCCCTCTGCACATCACACAATCTCCTCTACAAAATGGATCTATGTCACAAAATCATGAAATCAGAGAACCATGGACTGGAAGGCAYCTTGAAGATACCATCTAGTCCCAACCTCCCCCACCATGGGGGATACCACCCATTAGATCAGGTTGCTCATAATCACAGACTAATTTGAGGCCTGCAGATAGCAGCAGGGACAGGCAGTAATTCTAACTTGAAACTACCTGCTAGCTCTTCCAAAGGCAAACATAGCTCAAGTAACTAATGTCTTCCTTTTCCTAGTAAGTGAAGTTTTAAGAAAGGCAATTTACTCAGAGATTAAATTCAAATTATGCACAGATAGTTTTCYAGATGCTATCCCTAAAATATTCAGTCCCACAGTCACCCTTGTAACTGTGGTGCGGACTTCTGCAGCAATCAAATACTCAKGACTGGTACAAAGTATAAAAAGACAGCAGAATTTTATGCCTGTGTAGCTCTTCAGTTTTCCTACCTATTATTCTGTTGTGAAAAATAGATTAAACYTCAGCAGTATATTTCAGTGTCTAGACATTTTTGTGCCTGGTTGTTTTTAAAACATCTTTTTCTTTCTTGCTTTCTTCTGTCCTGGTTTTTTTTTTTTTCTTTCTTTCTTTTTTTCCCCATTGATTATTTATAAATGATCTTTTCTTTAGCTCTGTACCTGTAGCTGGCATTTACCCCAACTTTTTCTGTTCTCAGCTGTGGCTGAATATTCTTGCTTCATTGCCTCCTTCCTTCTTCATTTTCAGCTGACAGCATCGTTGTAAAGATGAGCTAAAAAGAAAATTGGAAACTCTGTTTACTTCACAACTGTGCTCTGAGTGCCCCAGCTATGCAGTCTCACAGAGAAGCTCACAATGAGARCATTCTGCACCAGCAGACAGGTCTTTCCTCTGCAGAGCTCAACATATCTTGCAGGGACAGCTGTTGTTTAGCATTGCTGTTGTGTTGCTGTGCAAAGGTGGCCTTGAGCTGATTGATACAGGACAAGATTCACTGTTTCACACATGCATTTCAAATCTTATTTATTATTCATCCCTACTTATCACCCTTTTTATTCCTGAGGTAAGTCCTTTCCCATCAATGTAATGCYTTTTCTGACCAAACTTACTGTATATGGTGAGTTGAAAATGACTTCTGGAGGCCAGACCTCAGAGTGGGTTGCARGAATTTGTCACAAGTTATGTCCTGTTTCCAGGGATCTGTGCATGGGAGATGCAAATCTATACCTGATGGAGGTCAGGTATAAATCACCACAAAAAATCTGCTGCTTTAATGTCCTGCTTCCATTTTGGGAGTATTTCTGGAGGAGGAAGCAGAAAGTGAGTAAATAACAGAAGGAATTACTTCATTTTTGCCTGATCTGTAAGATCTGTATCCTTCTGAGCAGTGAGAGCTATTTTTAGTGAGTTGCATCACTGGCTCTTGGCAGCCATGGCAACTAAGACCCTCTTCTGCCCAGCAAAAACAGGGAAAGGAGAGAAGCCATACTTCACTTTTACCCTGGACTCACTTTGCTGGTTTCTGTCCTCCCCACTGCAACAAGTTTAAGTTTAGTACAATTGCTTTTGCAGCCTAAYGTATTTCCCCCACATATTCCCAGCTTCACCATAACCTGGAGGAATGAGCTCTAGCAGTGAGGCTTCCTCATTYTGTATTTTGTTGTGTTTGCTGTGTTGCCATCTGTATTTTATATGATGATGRCTTTCTCAGTCTTGGATTAGCATTTCAATGAGACGTACACAGGATCATGAGATGAAACCATGGTCTGTCCTATGACAAGTGTCAAGCCCAGACATCAATTTATTCATCCAGAAACCACAGCTTCTTATCAGTGAYAAAGTTTCTAGGTTTGAAAGCAAAGGCTTTTTGCCATAAATTATTTCCTTTTAAAAAGCAGAAAGCTAGATGCAKAGGAATGGGATGAGGATTTTCTGCTATTTCCTAGCAGAAGAGGGAAGAATGAAGAAATTCTTCAGTATTTTTTCCACTTCTGTGTGTGTAAGTCTGCCTCTGACTGGCTGTCAACACTTCCTTGCAAGCCACCAAACTTGTCCAAACAGGACARGGTAACATCCTTCAGTCTCTATTGACTTGGAAGAATTGTAACATTGAGATTCCTTGTCATATTACCAGTGTCTTAAATCACCTGTCCCCTTCCCCTGTGTAATAATTACCAGACTGCTATCGGTTAATTTATAAACATCTCATACATTGTCTGTTATCTGTGAATGTGTTTATATGAATGATTTTTTTTTTCTGTATGAAAATGGAGCTATTATCTTTGAAAAAAAACTTTCTTCAAAAGGACAGTTAGAGAAGGGAGACAGGCATACTTTGGGAACAAATAGAGATGTTGGGAACAMTCTGAACCTGTAAGATCTGGGTTACTGATGTGTCTTTTGGAAGAGGCAAAGCATCAATGCCTGGACAATAAAGTTGTGGATTTCCCGGCAGTCATTGCAATTATCTGGGTTTCTGAGGAAAAATGCAAAGGGCTGGTGGAGATATTTGTATTGTTTCTGTTCATTGTCAATTCTGTCTCAAAAGATGAAACACACTGCTTCATCCATGCTTTTATTTTTTTGGATAGCACATTCATAATGCACACAAGCAGTGCTTTGAGGGGCAGATGGTACCAATTGATTGTATATTCATTATTTGTGGAAGAGATCTCATGCATTCTCACATTTTTGTGTGAAATCATCCCCTATGAGATGCTAAAGTGACTGAGTTTATTTGACTGACTCCTCAGCAGAGTCCTGCTCACAGTGCTGCTGGGTTGTGTTTGACAGCATTTCTACCCTCAGGAACTGCCAGGCCCAACACAGGGGACATCTGTTGCTGAAACAYTGTGGGATGGAGCCTCAATAGAACACCTGCCCACCAGAAGATTTATTGTTCTTGACAATGCCAAATAATTGCAAATTCAGAAAGGAGGCATTGGTATGTCTCTAGAAACAGAAAACTGTTACAAAGACTTAACTTCTGCATTTATCTTGGATAAAATGGCCATTTATAGAGCCAGACTATAATTTAATGTGGTTGAGAAAATGAAAATAGGAAAATATGAAAAAAACTGATATTCTTTGTGCTGATGCTATCTGCCTGCTCCTGAATCTGCTTTCTGGACAGTGTTAAATCCTGTTCCTCTTGCCTATGATACAACTAGAGAGACCAAGATTTTGTCTGTGGCTTTTTTGATACCTTTGTTGAGTCAAGGAAAGTGTGGACTGCTTAAAAAGCTGTATTTCCAGTAGARGTTTAGAGCTGGGAATTTGGGAGTGTCATAAAACAGATACCATTTCCTTCCTGGCGAGAGTGATAGGATCAAAGCTGGGAAGTTCTGTCTCCTGAGGGAAAGTGATCTCTGCTTTCCAGAGGGGTAAGAGGCTCTTTATGTCTTATTCTTCTTATCTGTCTTTCCTATCTTTAGCTATATTCATATGAACATGATATAGACCTGGGACTATTCTCATGAAATATACATTTTTGTGTCAACTTATTTCTCCAGAGTTATATGATTTAACCTTGTTGGGGAGATACCTGTAAAATAAATTCCAGTATTTTAATAGATACAGAGGGACAGAGTCTAAATATTAGGCTTACTCAGTGTACAGGCACAAAAATAATGTTGCCTGGAGTAATCTATATCTCTTTGCTCCTCAGAAGCTCATCTGAGAGTAATTGTACATACCCAGCTAAATCAAAAGAGACCCACAGTTTGATGCAAAAGATTGGGTTAGAGGCTATGACTGAAGTGTTTCAGGCCTCCCTGATCATGGCAAGTTACACAGCAGTCATCAGAAGAGAAAGAAGGCAGATGACAGAAGGCATGACTGACTATCAACTTCACAGATACAGTAATATGGGCAGAAGAGACCTTTAGCTGTACACCTTGTGAATGAATTCCATGCCAGGTTGTGTTATGTACTCATAGAAATGCTTCTATTTCAGTGTGAATAGAAATGGCTCTTCCTACAGAGGCATTAAAAAGGATCAAAATGTAAAGTTAAAACAGAACAAGCTTTTCAGAACATTTAAAACCATTAAAAATAGTTTATTCAAGCAATAATCYCCTTAGAATTGGTTATTACCACTATTAACGACTTGCTAGTTAAAATATTAATGGGTCATAACTGAAAACTGCTGGCAATATCTGATTTCAAGGGGTATTATCTTTTAATTAATGATACTTCACCTATTTGCAGTCAGCTTTGTATGTATCTATTTTACTGTCTCTTGCAGGATACTAAAACCAGATATTACAGATGAAGGAGACACTACAAAGAGAGACAAAATAGATGCTTATTTTCTTGGTGTTTTGCATTTTGTGGCCTGTCAGCTAGCTTGCATCTGAATTTACTTGTCTCTTACTAGTATATAGCTTCTTATTAGAAATTTTATGTGCTTTGAAATTGCATGYCTGAACTAYGTACTGAAAAGCAATGCATGCTTTTGGGAGAGGTTGGTAGATGGAAATTTAAAATATTTATTTTAARTAATTGTTTTATAAATCTCCTCTTTTTGATCTCTGATCTGAATGAGCATTTCTTTAGCAATATTCCATTTTCACCAAYTGTTTTGTCATATCCCATTTAGGAACCTTGTTTCACATGGCAATACCATGATTTTTTTAGTTTGTAATTTATACACCACATTGATCACCAAGGAACTAGGATTCTAAGTGGTGAAAATGAACTAAGCTGAAAGGCTAGGTGGCAGGAAGTGTGGAGGGAGTGATAAACCTTTGATATGATTACTAAATATTCTCWGACTTCAGTTTTGTTAGAGTTTCTGTGTGTCCATTGTTCTGTGTGCTTGCAGCTCTTTTGCTTAGGAATAGGACACAAAGCAACTTCTCTGTAACAGGCACTTTCAACACCAATACCTAATTCCTTCTTGTCCCTGTAGTGCCTCATACACYGAATAACAAAGGTAAGAAAACACTTTCATACAAGGGTTTTATTTAAGTCCAAAATTAAYTGTATATGCATTGTGTGGTTTGGATAACTTCAGTTCTTCTATAATTATGGTTTCTCAGGAGCTGGTCCTATAAACCCTTACAAGATTAATCTTGTCCTGAATGCTTCCATGTCAAAGGAGCAGAACTGTTCTGGGGGCTGAAAAGATGATCACTCCCTTCATCATAAATCTGACTGTAAGCTCAAGCTTTTAGATAATCAATAGTGCTTTCAGTGAGCCATATTCTTCTCTAAAATTCTTGGAATCATTGACAGCTTTTCTAGTGTACTTTTGATACTCTTTTTTTCTTAAATGGAATATTTCAGAAAATAGAAAATTTGGGTGTATACACTTCACATTAAATAGCTCTGTAACTTTCCAGGTATTAAAATTTTCTTTTAAAGTCAATTTTGATTAGCTCTGCTGAACATCTCTCCAGCCTGAATTATTTCTAGGTCCCAAGTAGAGAAACTGAGAACCTTACTAAGAGCACAGGGAGGAGTTCAGCAGACACACAGATGGTAAAACCCCAGATGAAATTAAAATTTAAAAAATATTTAAATTAAAGATAATCTTTCATTGTCTAAGAAAATAGGGTAGACATACTACAATAAGRTTGTTCCTTGCACTCTTGTGGGCTTCATTGCTTTTATTTAAGCAAATTTTGGGCTACCAAAAGACAATCATTTTAATTTGAGGTGAATGACTACCATCTGTGAATACAGTGGACTCCTTTCCCTTATGTATTATCTACACAAATAACACCCATTTTATTGTTTGGGGAATGTGATGAAGATAATAAAAGTGAATAGAGACAGGTGCTGATCAAACAGATGTTATTTTAGTCTGATTTCTTCTATCTGGCTCATCAGTGTTCATCAACACAGACGTGCATCACTGCTAATATTTTAAGTCTGATCTAGTCCTACTGGCTTGCATGTGATTCACTGGGTGAACACAAAGGAGTAAATAGACAKTATCAAAGTCCAGTGGTTTTCATTACAGATTCTGAGAGGTGCAAAGCAGGCCACTTTGCTTTTGTCTCTTGTAACAATCAGCCTGCCATGAATCTCATCCTTCAATTTTTTTCTGTACTGATATTTTCAAATAACRTTTTGAAAATCATTATTTTCAGTCACTTCATGAGTGAAGTGAGAGGAATGGCATACAGATAYTGAGGAATGTTTCCTCAAGTAACTCTGCTCTACAAAGCCAATGTTACTGTATAGTCTGTATCTGAACTTCTTTAGATATAAAATAAATTACCTCAGTGTAACCCATGTGGAATGTAGGCTAAAGCTGATTTTAATGCTAAACTAAAACTCTTTTGAGTCCATTTCAGTGATATGGTTTAATTAACCAGACCACTTCTTCCAACCCTGTGTAGTCAGTGCAAATTAATGCCACTTGGAATATACATTTTCTCAGTGTCTTGCCTGCTTTTTGCTGCCTGTGAATCCTATCTCGCATCCCACACCTTGCACTTGCACAAGTGATTAACTACCTCCAGAACTCATTTCCTCCTAAGTGTCTTCACAATATTTTTCTTCCATGGAAGGCAAATATGGTGAGTGAGCCAGCACAAAACCATTTTCAAAGGTGTCAGCACTAATGTGCCAGAGTATTGTTTCTAATAACTTGTGCTATAATGTAGAACACAAAAGAAATATTACATTATTTCTTCATACTCTATCATTTAAAACCCCAGCTGAGGGGTCTGTTTTATATTAAAAATATGCTGCTTGTGCTAGAAGATGATGGCAGAAATTTTATGCAGACTCAGAATACAACCTTTAAAAAAAATATGCCATCTAGATAAAGACAGCCTGAGAAATGACACAACTTTCCTGCAGGGAGTGTGAGCAGCCACGAATCATGTTGAGGCCATGATATGGACTTAGTCACTCTAGTATCCTCTGTAACAAGAGGGAATGCCATTTAAAAGCAGATTTTCTGCTTCATGAGAGACTCACATGTAAAACTTTTCTTGCCAGAAAGGAATAAATAAGAAATGGAACTGTTGAAAACCCTTTCAAGTCAAGTTCTGAMAAAATCCAGTCTTCTCAGTTCTTACATGAAGAGCACTGTCAAAATGTCAGGTTGAGATGAAGCCCTGACAGGTCACTTTGGTAGAGGCTGGAGGGAGAGACCTTTGAAAAGCTGTCTTTGTTTCYATGTGCTCTTAAGCTTTAGTATTCGTGGAGGCCCCCAGCAGGCAGTGCAGCTCTGTCAACCAGGTGCTTTATTTAATCTCTGTAACAAAGACTACTGCCCCAAAGGACCTCACAYTAAAAGGCCAATGGGACACAGGAGGTGATGTGGAAAAATGCTGCTGTACCTTCTGTGACTGAAATAAGACCCATCTAGATCCTTTCTTCTTCTACCAACAGCAGCAGGCAGAGGCTCTGATATAAACACATGATGCCTCAGCAGATCAAAAAKGGGCAAGGTCCAATGTAGGTGGTCTGCAATCAGGCAGCTAAGTCAGGAAAGCCACTGCATCACTACCTGGAGCAGTAGGGCTCCAGGTTCCTGCTAAAAGATACAACAACCTGGCAGCCTCATCACTGCTAAGGGSAAACTGCTGCTTCCATAAAAATGGGAACTGCAGGTTCATCTCCTATGCTTCACATCTACTGTCAGATGTGAAAGCTTGGAGGAGCTGGTGGAGAAACTAAACCTGATGGTAATTCACTACTGGAAACACTGACTCACTGTGGTTTGCCCATAACACCTGGCCTTCTCAAATATCAGTGCTGTATTGAAAAGTTGATATGCAACTGGAGAATTTTTCRGAGAAGTTTGGTTGAAAAGAYAATAATGCYTTTTTTGTCCTACTTTGCATCATTTTCCAGATGTGATCCTTGTGGAATCTTTCCTTGTGGAAAGACAATGTTTTAAGTTTGGAAGCTTCCTTCTCAAGTAAGTCACAAGCAGCCACTACTTGTATTGTTGAAATGTTTACATGAAGTGTTATTTAAAGTGTCTGTTACAAAGKAAAACAGTGTTTCAAACATGAGAGTGAACATTACACTTGAAAAAATGACCTCCTTTTGATTCTTTCTACATCCAGGCCATGACTACCTGGGTGCTTCCCCTGCCCACCTGACCACTGTGGATCTCAGGGCTGGCTTCAGTCCTTTAAAGAGGAGAACTCAACTGTTCCCTGTAAGGCTGTGGGATTTCCTATACAGCTGCCTTCACAATCACCCTAAGATTCAATCACCATGTGGGGGCAAGGATGGGGCAACTYTGTGGGACCAGTTTGCTTCTTAATGACTGCTCTACCCACTGAACARCTTCTGCAAGAAAGAATAGCAATTTATATCATCAGAGTTGTTRAAGAGGGTATAAATTGACCTCTATATGCTGCACATATTTATCTATTGCACAGTGGATGCACAGAATAATCCAAGGCTCATTTACATCTGATGTTTTTCAAGGACCTACTGCTGAATGTTTCACTTAAGCCAATACCTCATGCTTATTATTACTATTACTAGTTAAAACAACAAGTTAGATGGTGTCTTATATATTA
The DNA here is from genome assembly GCA_902810485.1 of Alauda arvensis. Taxonomy (NCBI): domain Eukaryota; kingdom Metazoa; phylum Chordata; class Aves; order Passeriformes; family Alaudidae; genus Alauda; species Alauda arvensis. The sequence goes on from CADDXX010000014.1 coordinate 1,078,705, forward strand.
CCAATAGCTGATTTTCATGAAATTAAAAAAAAAGCAAAACAGCCAGTGAAGACAAATAAACTGAACAAGGTACTCTTTATTAATTTTTAAATGTTTCTTTTCTTGAATAGGAGGGTGGGTTAACTATCTGTTGGAAAGGCAATGTAATTCAGTTCCCATCACACCTTGTAGAAGAAGAGAAAAGATGTGTCTCTAGAAGGAAAAGCAATCAACAGAAGGGGTGGAGAAAAAGTATAAATCAGGATGGTTTATGTTTCCTTCCACCTTGTAGATTGCTTTTCCTTCTGTAGCCTCCCTCCCTCCTTCTCCCCCTTTCTCTGTCCTTCAGTAACAATTTAGCTTACCTCCACATACACCTTCTCACAACATTTGAATGTGTTATGAAAGCAAAAGCATAGAATGCTTTGCTCTTCTAGAATGTTCTGAGTGTTGTACTAAGTCTCTCTTCATTCTAGACAAGGAAATGTCCAATTCAGAGGAAATTTTTTGATCAGTAATAACTCACATTGAAACTATGCTTTGCTACTGGTCTATGGACAAGCGCTAGATGATCCTTGTTTCTGAACTCTCTGAATCCCAGTGAGGTGAATGTACTGCTGTGTGAGTGCAAGACCACACTGATTGTGCCTGGTGAAGGACTTTATGGACTTTGTCATGGATAGGATACTGGTCTAAGCCATAACCAGTGTGAGATTGCATTGCAGACGTAACTGCTAATACGACTTCTCATGGGACTGAGAAAAAAAGTGGGGTCCTACACAAGGACAGCTTCTGTTTTTCTGGGCTGTATGTTTAATTCACTAGGTGTTGAATTCCTGTTCCTCATCCTTTCACAAAGTTGARAAACCTGTTTGAAGAGAATTGTACTCACAGAGGTTGTACTCTGTTGTTTTTTGCAATCTTTATTTGAAAGGATAATCTTAGTAGGGTTTCAAGTCTCAGTTCTGTCTCTGATTTTTTTAACAATGCATGACATCTGTAATACTTCTGTTCTAGAAAAGTTTAATTTAAATTTTGAGGAGAGAAATGCAACATTCACGCATGTTCCTTGTGGTCAAACTAAAACAAAAATCTTTTGCTCTGTCTTCACAATCCTCTTACAAAAAGTAGTGCATGATAGCTCCCACCCAACTATATGTTTTCAGTCAGAAACGCATGTTGGTGTTTCTGTGAGGAAGGATCTAGGGCTGCATTACAATGCACAWTAAGGCACATAATGATGGATGTACTTGTGCTGATAAATCTGATAGAAACATGAGACTTCTTTCAGAGGGGTATGTGCAGTCAATGAAAAAAAAATGCAATCTGTGGAAATTTAGAAATATGATGTCAGTCAGACTTCTGGTTTCCTGAAAATYATTATTAGGTTTGCCTTGCTTAAACGGTGTAATCAACAAATTTCTGATAAAATTTTATAAATTTGTGGGTATCAGCCTAACAGATCTGATATGTTGGATGATAAAGTCTGAGAAGGGAATCCAAGTTTCCTTAAGAATGCTTTGTTCTTTAATTTGTATAACAGCTTCACTTTTCAGTCCTGTTTATTGAGAACATATTTCACAAAGCTGCTTTGGTGATATCAGGGTTTTATGTTGAAGTGTGAACATAGCTGCTGTARGGTGGCCTGATTTACTGAATGTCCATGAGGACAAGCAAAAACAACATCACATTTCATGGATTTTTTTCATGGATTTTTTTTTTTCCTGCGAGGTAATAAAATGATATACAGTGAAGCCACACACAGGAYTGCAGAGTTTTATCCTTTGTTATAAAGCGTAAAGGGTCCCTTTACCCCAGGGTGAAGGTTTCTAGGTGGCTGATGATATTGGTGCAGAATGATGTATTAATCATTGCTCATATAATAGATTTCAAGAGCTCCATAATGAGAAAATCTGTTTACTGGCTGCTGTCAGTGACAATTGTTTGTGTTTCCTCTGAAGCTCAGCTTTTGGCATTGTAATCCTAATCATGTGGGTTAAATATCTGAATTTATAGAAACTAACTTGTGCACTCTTTTATCTTCTCTTCAAGTTCTTAAAACATTTCCAAATAAAGCTGAACTTAGAAGGAGGGAAGTGTTTCTAGTCTCATTTGCACATGGACTAATTATGACATGAATAAGTTTCCTGATGTATGTGTAAGGATAGCAGAAGTAGTTTTGACAGAAATAGGGAAAGATTGCAGATAAACAGGAAAAGAACAGTTTTCATGTTACAGACACCTGAAATATTCATATCTTTGGCTTTCTCTTACAGAAAAGAGCAATATGTTTAAGAGAAAATATGGAGAAATATATCACAAATGTCTTTTTTCCATTTGGCACCCAGAACATCCATATGTTCAATTGGTTTTTTAAACTTTTAAAATTTGCATTGAAAAAACAAGTTACACTAGAAGGTAATAAATGTTTCCATTATGTATTTGATTGTTAAAAAGTGTAATGATTAATTGTGTSGGTTTTTCAAAAAGTATTTAACCCTTCCTATCACAAGAACTATGCAGATAARTACAGAGAAAGAGGCACCAGATAGGAAAGGAATATTTCTTTTATTTTTCTTTATATGCTTTCAGAGCTAAGACATAAATTACAGTAAAGTTAACAAAGACCAAGACCCTTTGACATTTGACACAAGAGCCTTTTCTCTTTGATTTGGCATCCTAATAATGCTTGGAATCCCTCTGTTCAAGCAAGTCAGTGGCAGATGCTTTATTGTGTCTCTTGTTTCTCCTCTGAGGCTGTACATTAGGTTAAAGTATCACAAATAGCTGCTATTAAAGTGTGAGTCASAGTAGCTATAATTTTTCATGACAGCCAAAGAAAATGTGACATGTTTGGGAAACTCTGTCATTGATGTTAACACTCAGATCTTCAGGCAAATGTTTAATGACATACTCAACATACTGTGCAAACTCTGCTATCTACCAAACAAAAGGTTACTACCAGAGAACTATAAATCTTTGGAAATGTCACTAAACAATAAGACCTCTTTTCTTCCTGATCACTGAAGGCAAGATAGAAATTGGACTGATATGTGAACTGGAAAAAAAGAAGAGGCTTTTACATATGCAGTTATTTTTGTTTGGCTCCTGTAAATACTCTGTTTGAGCATATCTRCTGTCTGTGGAGATGTGCAGAAGTGTGGCTTTCCTATTTTGATTTGATTTAAGCTTTTTTCTGGCATAGAGCATCCAGTTCAACTTCTTCTATTCTACTCTAAAGGGAAGTAGGAGGTAACCAACACATAAATGAACACACCCTCTGAGACTGCAGGGTACAAAGCAAGAAGTCCATTCTGTGATCAGGGCAGTTTCCATTTGTATTGGTTTGTTCCAAGCTACACCCTTTTTCTGTTTGCACTTGGTTCTGCCTGGTCCGCCTCCCTGATGCACCCCTCCCTGAGCTCCTGTCCATCTCCCCTGTGCCCTCCCCTGGCACCTGTCTGTTTTCCCCAAACCTCGCCCTTTGCTCTTGAGAGTTCTGTGGTTTCTTGTTGGTGATTTGATGTTCGATGTTTGTCCCTCCCCCAAGCTGTCCCTATTGCTCCCAGTTGATGGCAATCCAAGTTGTAACCACACCCTGATCCATCCTGACTGGTCTATTGTTACTGTCCCTCCCCCTGTTAAAAGGTGTTGCACACCCCAGAGAGGTGCTCCTTTTGGGCAGTCCCTCATGGGGTAAATTGACCTTCCAGGTTCAATAAACCCTAAGAACTTAGACCCCCCAGAGGAGTCAGCCTCTTTTTCCAATGGCAGCAGGAAGGTTTCTACAGTTCTTGCACCCACTGGGGTCTGTGTGTGTCCTCGGCCCACAGATCGTGGCAGGGTCACCTCTGGGCAGAGCTAGCCCTAGAAGAGAGGGACCACCTGCACAGTCCTACCCATAACATTCCTAGTGAGATTTCATGGGCTCATGGCTCAYCATCACTTACCTTCTTAAACTAGACACTATGTAGTTAAATCCTTTTGATTACTGTTGGAAATGGGGCTGTTTCAGGAGTACCCAAATCACAAACAATGAATTGGGAAGACATGTGACTTACACAAGTAATGCAAAGTGCTACATTTTCATCTAAAATTCATAGGAYATATTTGATATTACAATGTACTTTTGTGGTCATTGAAGTCACTTGGGNCCCACAGATCGTGGCAGGGTCACCTCTGGGCAGAGCTAGCCCTAGAAGAGAGGGACCACCTGCACAGTCCTACCCATAACATTCCTAGTGAGATTTCATGGGCTCATGGCTCACCATCACTTACCTTCTTAAACTAGACACTATGTAGTTAAATCCTTTTGATTACTGTTGGAAATGGGGCTGTTTCAGGAGTACCCAAATCACAAACAATGAATTGGGAAGACATGTGACTTACACAAGTAATGCAAAGTGCTACATTTTCATCTAAAATTCATAGGAYATATTTGATATTACAATGTACTTTTGTGGTCATTGAAGTCACTTGGGAATATCAGCAGTGTGAAGGAGATTATTATTCTGCTTCATCCACAAAGACCAGCAAGGCTGTGAACAGTAGAAATTCAGAATACACCTGATCAGGGAGCTGGGSTATAATGCTGCAAATGGCCATGGAAAATACCCTCTTGGCTTCCYTCTGTTTCCTGTGGGGAGCAATTGATTTTGCCTTTCACTGGAGAGTGAGAGTGTCTGGTGAGGAAGCAGACATGGGCTTTCAAACTGTTCAAATGTATGATGGGTCTTAATCATGGTATTATGACAGGTTAAGAGTTTAAGCCTGCACAGCTTGGAGATGATGAAGCTGCCTGGGGATTGGAACTCACTGCAGCATATTAGCACCTAAATCAGGGTTATGAGATTTTGGACCRGGAGAAAACTGAACAAAAAAAGCAAGAGCAGAACGCCCTGTAGATTAAAGCAAAGGAAACAGTTTCGTACATTTCTGTTCTTGGAGGCTGAGGATTGCTGATTGATTTCTTCCTCTCTGGAGAAAGGGATAAGGGGTTTCCATGTTTTAATTTAGAGYGGAGTAATATCACCTGTGCAGAWTTTTCTCCTTTAGGCTGTGTCACAKTTCCTGTGACAGGGAACACAGCAACTGTAGGAGTCATTGCAGTACTCTTAKAAACACACTCTCAGGGGAAAGCAAGGGCCTTTGCAGCAATAGCCAGGGCTGGGATGAAGCTCATGGTGTTTCCACCAGGACAAAGTGAGCTGGTACAGCAGACACTGCTTAGACAGTTGTCTGCTGTGTTTCTAGTGAGCACAGCTAAGTTGTTAAGCCACCTAAAAAGCTRTGGGAGCTGAGACCTGTGCATGAGTTTGGGTCTCATGCAGAGCACACTGTGGGGTGCTCTTCCTATTGCAGGTTTCTTTGCCCTACCTGGGCTTTGTAGCCTTGGTGTTAGAGTTGCTTCAGTGCAAGGGTGCTGTTTACCAAAGGGCAGATTTATAGCAGATAACAACTGTGATATTTTTCAGCACAGTTTTAACAGCAGGTCCTGTGGTGTTGTCTTGCACACTGTGGATATCGATTTCCAGATAAATGTTTTGGGGAATTAATCCCCTCTGAGCTCTGTGTAACTCTCACAAAGACATGCGAGGTCCAGAGAAAGATATTGTTTAGGGCTCACCTGTCTCCTCAGAATCTCCTATTTACTCATTTTGCAGCAKGTGTTCCTGAGCACTGCAGCACTGGATAACTGGAAGTACACTTTTTCATGTTGGCCAGGGAGAGCACATCAAGCATCCTCCTCACTGGATGGAGMATTTGATTTCAATCTGGACAGGTACTGGCTGCAAAAGAAATTGAGAAGAGAACAATTTCAGGCTGAGCACAACTACTTCAAGGAGATAACAAATGAGTTTGCAGTGGTAGTCAGAAAACAGGGTAGAAAGGGGAGGGGATGAAAAAGAAGGCATTTCTTCTTCTCTGCATTAGTATCATGACAACTAGGAAGAAGGATGAAGGCACAGATCATCTTCAAATAAATGCAGAATGCAGGGTTAGGCTTTTTGCCATATTCACATGGCAGGAAATGCATCAGTGAATAATATGCTTAATCACARGAATTTGCTTTTTGGCAATTTTGAACCTGTAGATCTGAGTCTGGGAAGCTGCTTTTACATGGTAAGTGGGGTTGAGATTTGTGATACATTTTCCTAAGTAATTCTATATTGTCTGCATGTAAAAGTGTCATGAAGGTGCAGTCACAAGTGATATGTCCCAAATTGGATCAGAGAGGCTAATCTCACCCTTTGCTAAAGTCTGAAAAGTTTAGGAATCTAAAAGAAAAAGTGGATAGTAGAGCAATAGGCATGTCTTTAAGGCTGTAGCAGTTATTTAAAGCAGCTATCAGTATGTCAYTTTCAATCATTTTGAGAAGATGCAAACTACCCCAAAGCCCCTCCTAAAATATTTGGTAATCCCTTATGCCACTTGTACAGAGGTGCACTTCTGGTAYTAGTGATGCCTTTGCAAGTGGCCAAAGAGGAGCACTGAGACCCCAGGAGGTCCTGGAGGCCCAGTGTTGTGCTGCAAACAAAGTACAGCAGAGGAAGATTGGCAGACATTAGAGAATTACTGTCTGAGCTAACATCAATGGAAGCTTTGATGCGAGCCTCTTTCAGGGAATTACAATAAAAGGTAGAGTGACTGAAGTTGAGGCAGGCTTAAACAGGCATTCAGATACAGTTACTGATAGAGATAAGAGACTTCAGAATCTTGAAAGCAAAGACTTGAAAAATAGATAATTTGGAGAATTGAGGAAGAAGAAATAACACAGGGTTGAAAGAAATCCCAGACCTGACTGATATAAAGAAGGAGAAACTCTTGATAAAAGTGTTAAATTCCTGCAAAAGGAACTTTGG
>CADDXX010000014.1:1085884-1113649 GCA_902810485.1 Alauda arvensis
GGCTTTTGCTCTAGTACCCCTGACTTTTGCACTATGATGTATACCAGACCATACCAGTGAAAAGATAATGCTTAATGATTAAACTGTGAAAAATTGTAATCCCACTTAGATTCTATGATAAATGAGCACAGAGTTCAGCAGAGTAAGAGGGGAAGCATTGATTAGAGAAATGAAGAGAGAACCCTAAAGAAGTCTAGCATTCAGCTCATGGGGACTTAAGCAACAAAAAATGGCAAGTCTAAAGAGCCAAGACACTGAAACTGAAGCTTCCCACAGAAGRTAAAGGAGCAGAGTATCATGCTGCAGCACAGACATGAGTTCCCTGTCTCTGTTTTACTTGGGAGCCCACAGCCAGCTCTTCAGGACAGACACACACGTTCCTTTTAATAGCACCAAGCAGGGCTCATTTCTTCCTGGAAAAGTATGACAGCTGAGAGTAGRAAAAGAGGAAGAGTTCATGTCCAAACATATTTGCACGCAAACAAGGAGACTTGAGGTATTTCAACCTCACTTTTCCCAACCCAGAAGCACCATTCCCAAGCACTACTTTTCAGTTTTCTTCTGAAAAGTCATGGTCCCAGCACCAGTGTTTAAAATGTTGGCCTCTTCACTCCTGAAGAAGTGCACATAATTTTAAGATACAGGTGTGTTCCTTTTCTCTGGCCCAATAAATCCTGATGTTTGAAGGATATATGAATCCTCTTGGACAGAAGGAGAAGTTGTGGAGGTTTCCCTTTTCCTATGACAATGTGATAGCCATTAGGTCAGTACTCACTAAGACCTCCTATTGCATTTCTCACAGAAAAGAAGGTTTGAGACATCTCTCTTTTATGAAACATGTAATTCTGATGCTATGTTTCAGGCAGTCAGAGAATATCTGCTTCTAAGGGTCTGGGCAGTGAGACATCTGGCTTATATGCCAATAATAATTTACACCAATGTAAATAGTTAAAAAATACTTTAGTTAACCCAAGGTATACTTACACAGAGACTAGTAGAACTAGTAGAACTAGTTTTGTGTTTTCAGTAAATTCTTCCTAGATTTAGGAAGATTTTTTGGATTTTAGCAGCTTGAAATCCTTCCTTAATACTAATGGTTCCATTACCACCCTCAATCTTCAGCAAAACTRAAGWAATCACCATTTCCTCCACTTGGAGGGGTATTTTGATGGGTGTTAAACAGCRTATACCTCAGAGGTGYAAGCACAGAGTGTATTTCATTTGCAAGTAGYTATTCCTATCTAGGCAAAACTGATGGATAAAGTAATTTTAAAAGCTCAGACTGARCACTAAGATTAAAAACTGACATTGAAGTAGTTCAGACCCTGGGTGAAAAACAGCTAGGAAAATTTACAGAAATAAATGTGAAGGAAAATGTAAGGAAATGGTAGATGACTAAAAAGAGCAGGATGAAAAGCCTTGCAGAAGCATTAAACAGAGTAAGGTGTTGASTTGCAGCTCTGTTCATTTTCCTGGCATCTCAGCAAATTTCAAAATCAAGTGAAGCCTATCTTTAACTGATTTGAAACCTAAGGACGACAAATTTGATTTTGCCTCTCATAGCCCTGGGGTTAGATTTGTTTCTTTTCTTTTTCCCTTTTGGAATTTTTCCGCTCAAGAAAGGCACTTAAGGACCGAGTACTTATCAGTACTTAACCAAAGACAAAAGAAGCCAGGGAAGAGAAGACAGAACCTGGTAACACGAGATTTGGGGTAGCAAAGGGACTCGGGGCTGGGGGTAGGCATTCTTGCCCTTAGCACTTTGAGGAGAGGATGCCCAGGCTGTTTGCTTGCTGCAAGAGGAGTTTCACTGTCACCACCGACTCTGCTCCTGTGCCTGGGGGATTTCTGAGCTCTCCTCCTGCCCTGCTGGAGTGGGCCTGGCCCTGTCCCTGCCGTTGCTTTGAGGCTTTTGCCTACGCTGACCTCACACCGTCTGCTCAGCCAGGACATCTCTACTGCTCCAGCCACCACTGCAGAACTGCTCATCTACCTCATCACCAGCCTGGGATCTCCCACTGTTACAGCTTGGTGCCTCAGAGACACTGAGATCAGACTGCCCTGGGATTTGTGGTCCCTCAAGGTTCTTGGTTCTGTCTAATTATTAATGCTGCAGCTGTTTGTTTGTTTGTTTGCTTGTTTTGTTAGATATATATATATATATAGATATATAAAATATATATCTATATATATATTAGTAAAAACCCCTGTTATTCCCATTGCAACTTCTTTTTGCCTGAAAGCCCCTTAATTTCAAATTTATTATAATTTGGAGGGAGGGGGTTTGCATTCTCCACTGCAAGGGGAGGGCCCCGGCTTTTCCCTAGCAGACACCTGTCTTTCAAACCAAGACACCCTGTCTACTTGTTCTATCTTGATGTTGAGATATTCACCAGTGTACTGGCTAACAGGCTGGACTCTGCCTGATTAGTTAGAGGAAAGCAGAGAAACTATATCCAAGGGTGTTAATTGGTAGGTAATATACAAAGAGGTGCAATTGCATGAAAGGTATGCCATTGTCCAGAGATGTAAAGRAAGTCTTAAAAGGGTCTGAATTAAGCGATTTAGAGAGGAGTTTGGAATGCATGGATAATGGGAAAGCATCACAAATGTTAGATCAATAGGTATGGTTCCATTATAAAACTCCTTTGGCTGGCAGCAGTTAACCACAATTCCTTGTGTTTTCAGCATATACTTCTTTTCTGTGATAGTCTTGTCACTTTTGCAGAAGTTAGTAMAAAAATTCCATCTTGCAGGTATAATACATAGCAAGTTTGGAGAATGAAATTACATAGAATATAAATTATATTTTAATGGTGATTTCTGACCCACTTCTTTGCAGGCCACTGTAATGAAAGAAATTAGGAAAGAATTCATGAAGTTTATAGAAAATCCAGGGCTTAGTCAATTAAGTCAAACTTCTAGCATTAGTATTTCAAGCAAGTCAGACTACTCACAAATCATTACATGACAAATATGAACTCAGTGAGAAAAATCTTAATCAGCTCCTAAGGAGTTTCTAGCATCTATCTCCCGGGAAAGAGATATGATGCAAATTGCATTTCTCTACCAGGAAAAAAAAAAAAAAAGTGGAAAAGATTTAATACAAACTAACAAGCCAGTAATACTGTGAACTGCTAGAAAGAAATAAATGAATCTTCTCACCGTGAGTATTATTTCAGACATTTCTACTGTCTCTCCTTAGTCACCTGGAAAGGACTTGTAGTCCTCCATTTCAGCTACCATTGAGCAGAGGAGTATGCCATCTTCAAGTCAAGTATTTAATGTAGAGCAGAMCTGAGAAGAAGAACAAAAGGTATTTGGGCATTAAACCTCACTGTGAGTGCATAACATGTCCCTGTGGAAAAGACCCCAGCACCAGACAGCCCAGGCAAATTATACATCTGTTCCTGTATCAGCTAATACTTCAACAGAATAAGAGTGCTAGAAGGCAGTCTTAAACACAACATTCCCTTTTCTGTCATTTCTTTTATGTCCTTTTTCAATTTATGTCATTGATGCCAGTAAAGAGTAATTAAGTGTGGATACAGCTGGGTTCTAAACATCTCCTCAGTGAGTCCTGGAGGGCAGGACAAAAAACAGAATGGAAATGTTTGGAGTATCTTGTGTGTAATGAATAAAATCAAGACAAGAACAAAACAACAAAAAAGACAAATATTTAAGATTCTGTAAAAAGGGGAATGTTTTCCAAGCAGGGACACTGCTGGACCTCCAAAATGCAACATGCTTTTCTGCAYCCTGACAGGCAGATGGGTATAAAGCCAAGCTGTCCATGCAGCACCTCTGAAGATAGCATATCTCACACCTGCAGTCTGACCCAGTGAGCTCATGAGCTTACCAGTTATCAGGACTCACCAAAACAAGCAGAAAAGCAAGCAGCATTGCCTTGGATTAAGAGCTCTCCCTGGATACCACTGTTCTTATTGTCATGTGTAGTTTGGAGCCATAGACCTTACATTGCTCCAGAAACCTTTTAGTGGGGAGGGTACACAGCCCTGTGTACTCCACACAGTGCCTGCACTTTTCCCTTGTCTTAATGAACCAAGTATTTATTGTTCCCACCTGCATGATGGGAAGAGAAGAGTTGAAGCACAAGAGGCATTTCACTTCATTTGGCAGCAAGAGTGGTGGGCTRCCAGTTTCAGCTACTAAGTTATTTGATGTGGACTGAAAACAGAGAACCTCTCAGTTCTGTGACAGGAGTCAGCCACCAAGTGCTGTTACACCAGAGGGGACAGTATTTCTTCCTCCCTTCCATCCTGAGGCTTCTGCCAGCCTGATGACAGAAGCAGTGACTTTGGGAGAGCAGTTGAGGTGGGAACCCCAGGCAAAAGCACAGGCTGGCCCTGGGAATCAGGAGACATCTTGATCCATCTCTGTCCTTGTGCCACTCTAAGGGAAAGTATTACCTTTAAGACACACCCTCTCTTCASTTTTTCCTCTTAACTACTTGAGATACATCCTTCCATCCTAAAATTGAGGCTGTGCAGCATTTACAGTCCCCATGTGGATCTGGCTGTAAAACTGTTGCTTTCTGGATAGTGAAATTCTATCAAATCTTTAGCACAAGTACAAGCAGCTCAGCATTGTTTTCCCATTTGCAGACAGGCTGAAATTGCACTTCTTTCATGCCATTTAAGATGCTAACCAAATAAGCTTTTTACTGGCTTGTCTTTAAAACCGAAACATTCACAGCAAGTTCTGATTCCTTGTCTCAAATAATTTCCCAGGGCTTCCTTCATGTCCCAAATCCCAAATTATCTTCTAGCCAGCATAACTACTGCTGTTGAGCCTGATAGTTTTTCGCTATCAGCTCTTCATTTCCCTTACATTTCAGAAAAAGTGCAGAAATGCAGGTGCAGGGTAGAAGAAGCTTAATTTACTGTGGCAAATAATGCAAGGGGTTTCTTTCATGGATTATTCATTTTATAAATTTATTATTGCATTTGAATGCAATAATAATCTCATTCCTTTAAATTTACCTGAAGCTGCAGTATTTGCAGTTTGCTGCATTAGAAAGTCAGAGAMTCCAGGGCACTTACTGCATAATGTAAGCCTCTTTGTCACAGATTGGACAGGTTCTTACCCATTGGAATTATGGGGAAACAGATAATTAGCAAGATCAATGGTAACTTCAAGGTGATTACTGGATGGGAGCTAACTTGTAGCAGACACTGAAGAGAGGGGAAGTGAAAGCCTAATTAGTATTCAAAATACTTTAACCACAGTCTGGGCAAGAAGGGGATATTTACTCTTCCATCTAACTGTATAGCTACATAAAATACCCATAAAAACCATAATAGGCTATATTCCACACAAAAGAAGGCAATCATTGAATAAAGAAGACAMTTAATTGTACATGCATYTTTCAGCGTTGGAGAGTATCTCTTGAACTTATCTACATCCCACAAGCCTGTTTTGGGGACTGAAATTACAATGAGTTAATGGATCAGTTTTATTCATATCAAAGCCAGAAAACAGCAGACAATTAAATTTTATCTATGCATGGATAAAGAAGAAAGGTCATGGTTAAAGTGATAATTAAGGCAACTAGTGGCAATTAATGCAATATCAAAGGTGAATGGTACCAATAGAGATAGAATGATTTCTGAGGTTACAGTGTGACGAGAGAGCAGAAAAAAATCCCACAAGAATAAGCATTAGAGATCTGGATGACTCCCTTCTTTTCTCATGGCTACCCAAAGGTGCCCTCTTTTATTTGCTTTGATATAATATCATTATGTGGGACAGATTTAGCTGGGTTAAGAGTCACAGACTGTTACACAGTTTAAGACAATAATTATCTGACATTTTGCTACAGATAGAAAAGGGATGAAAGGTTTGCCTCAGTTTGACCATATGATTGGCCTGAAGAGATTTACAAGAATACTTTCATCAGTATGGTAGTATTTGTATCAGCAGATAGGTCAAGGCATAGAGTGCTATTACAAGTTAGATGAAGCGTGTGACTGGGAAAAGCCAGCTTGGATTCACCAAGGGCAAATCATACCAAACAAACCTGGCTGCCTTCTAGGACAAAGTAATCTGCTTGGTTGATGTGGAGCAAGTGGTAGACATTGTYTACCTGGATTTCTCCAATGTTTTGCAGTCTCCTGAAGACACTGATGCCATGAGGCTCTAGATAAGAGGTCCGTACAGAGGGTGGGGAACTGGCTGCCGGCTGTACCCAGAGGATAGTGGTAAATATTTCAAACTGGCAACCTGCCAAAAGTTAGTTTTCCTCAGGGGTCGATGTTGCACCTGATGCTGTTTAAGATTCTCATTTGTGGTCTGCATGATGGGATCAAATGTATACTGACAGAGGTTCCAGTTATACCAAACTGAGTGGGRAAGTGGACACTTCAGAAGAGAGAGTCATCCTGCAGAAAGATCTGGATGGACTGGAAGATTGGGCCAACAAGWACCTTAGAACAAGGACAAGTRYAAGGTCTTGCAYGTKGGAAAACAGAACCCAAGAGTGCARCACAAGCTGGGATCTAYCCAGCTGAGGAGCAGCCCASTGAAAAGGAATTTGGGGATCCTGGYGGATGACAAGCTCCATATGAGTAAATTAGGCTGCTGTGGCAGAGAAAGTAAACAGCATGCTGGGCTGCATCAAGGGCATCACCAGCCCTTACAACGTTATAAAGGAGTCATTATCYCACTCTACTTAGTGCTTGTCAGGCCACATCAGGATTACTGGGTTCAGTTTTGGTTTGTGCAACACAAGAAGATGTGGCCAARCTGGAGACTGTCCAGAGAAGGGCTACAAAAGGACTGCAAGCTCAGTGTGAGAGAAGGCTGAGTGAACTGGATTTATTCAGCCTCAAGAAGAGAAGGCTTAAAGGAGATCTTAGCACCATGTTCCAGTGTTTAAAAGATGGTTATAGATAAGATAGAKACCCTGTTTTTCCAAGGAATCACATGGAAAAGATGAAGGTTAACGGGTTACTTCTGGGGACATTACAACAGGGCATATGTCAGAGACGGAAATGGTTAATGCCTTAAATATTGTTATAAAGGATTTTGGCCTATTATAGCAAAAACTGTAAAGAAGCTACAATCACCATGGCCCAAACCTCCCTGAAGGAACTTTGGCTTGTGAGTTAAGCTGCCTAGGTAAGATAAAGGGAACATTGTTGTTCAGTCATCTCAGGTCTACAGAGAAGTAAACAAGGCTGAGGGAAAGGRATGCATCCATAAGAAAGTYAAACACAGCAGAAAATCATCCCTGGCTGGGTTTGGGCTGGGGTAGGCCACAACCCACAGAGGCCAGGTTAACACCKATCCTCCCTTACAAAAACTGRCTCATCTATGAAAYCCCCCAACCCCATGAAGGATACATCATGGGAGAAGCAGCTGAGGGGGTGTCATAACCCATCAAACACTCCTTGAAGCGCTCCCCCCTTATTCTTGAGGTGATGCAACACCTCAGGATGCAACAGATCCAGAGACTATATCAAACTTGCCCCTCCCCTCCCACCAGGGGAGRTAGCTGGGCGTTCCCACCTGGCCTGAACATATAATAATCATTGGGATTCTGTGTTTTGAGGGACTCTCACCACCAAGAAGACCAGCTGAAGAGGATTAGGATGCCAGTGGGATCCACAGAGTGGTGATATTTTCTTTAATCTATCTCTGTCACTATCTTTCTGTTACCCCTACCTCTTTTCTATTTATTTCTCTTCCTTTCTCTCTCTCTCTCTCTCTCATTAATTACTATTAAATAAGATCTGTACTATTTACTTTGACTATGGTSTCATTTGCACTTTAATTTGGGCAGAGGCATTTCTAATAATTTTAAGAACTGGACCTTAACARCACAAGAGGAACATTTTTCACAATGAGGATAAACATCCATTGGAACAACCTCTCCAAGGGAGTGGTAGATTCAGCCAGACAGACTGTTAGGCCATCTTGTCTAGATGGTGATTTTTGCCAGGAAAGGTTGGACCAGACAATCCTTGAGGTCCCTTTCAAGCTAGAATTCTGTGATTCTGTGAAAGACTATGCCTGCTCTCCATTTGCTGTACTCAAGGTCCAAGATCCATGAAGAGCTGCTAACACAACAAAGGCTGAATGGTTTTCATTTTCTTGCTCCTACAGGAATGCTTCCAAATGAAACTGTTTCTGGCAACAGGTAACAAAAATGCAGGACCATATTAAATCCAAAATTATAGCCAGCTGAATATCAGTGTGGCATATTTTTTCAAGCAATGGGTCTATAGGGGAAAAATGCATGGGCTATGTTCCAATACCACTGCTGATAGTGTCACATACTTAACTTACATCTTATAATTCATTTATTCAACATCATCAAAATTCTGATTTAGATGACAGTAATATAATTTTGGACTTCAAGATCATCATGTTCCCCTGCTTCAGGCCAAAGRCAAAGAAGAACATTTGGTTCCAAATCACTAATAGCTTTTGCTCAAAGGTCTGGCTTAAAACAAATAAATATGCCAGAATGGCATTTATTTCTTGCTTATATGCAACAAATAAACTGTCACTTGTTTAAAAGGAAGCTCCATATTATTCTGACCTTAARAAATCTTCTAAAGCTTTCTTGTGAAGCTATACACAGTGACCTCAGTTAAAGGTGGACCAACCATAGATAATTGAGTTCACAGATCTTACAATAGATAAGACCCCCAATTTTTAAAATGTTTTTAGGTTAATTGCATTATTTCCTTGTTAAAGAGATCACCATTCTGTGTGCACATGAGCTCATGTGGAATAATAAAATTCCTCCCCTGCTTACCCAACACACCTTAGAGGCAGCTCTCCACCCCACTGCCCTCTCAGGAGCAGGGTTGGGAAGGGAAAGAGGGCAGAGGASAGGGCACTACATTACTGCTGCAGTGATATCACTTGTTCCTCTGTCTACACTAAAGGTTTGCCATCACTGTCCACTCATAATGTAATAATTTGAATCTTACACCTGTGAGGGATTTTTTTTTTAATATAAGCACTATATGGCACAGCCAAGAGAGCATTAAATTGAAGCAGCATAACTGAGGCTGGTAGGTGGTAGAGACTCCCAACAAGGGGACATGGACTCTAAGGGTTTCCTTCTATCAGTTGTACAAGATCACTAAAGTTACTAAACCCCCAAATTTAAAATATTTTAATTCAGAACACATTGCAAGATGAATTTATTTTCAGTTTTGTTGTGGGATGTGATGATAAACAAATCACTGGGCTAGAAGAATGTGCTTGTATAGAGACCAAAATTGTGATAATTACATCAACTGTGACCAAAGAGTAGGGCAATCTGGACCATACAGATCAGGTATTTTTGAAGGAGTCAAAAGACAACAGAGTCAACTAGAAAAAAACAACATTGTAAAGCTCAATTTAAATTTCTTCAAAAAGGTTTGTTATATGGCAAGATAGCTATGAGTTCACAGTCAAAAGAGAAGAAACTTTGTCCCTAGATGCTTTTTTTTGCAGGTTTGAATTGAAAGAAGCTTTCACAAATGAGAGAAATCCAATAGAATGGAACAAAAGAGAAAAGAAAGAAACAGATAATAACCAACAAATTTTCTGAAGTGAACATAATTGATAAGAGAGGCTAATAACATCATGTCTCTGGGCAACATATAATGAGAAGCTTTTTAAAAGTACAGTAGGAACAAATGAAATCCCAGCAGTAATACAAGCCAATAATTAAAAATGATAATGCCATTAATAATGAGACAGGAAATGCAGGAGTGTACAACAAATAAATCCCTGTTCTGTTTTTGAAATGTAACTAGAGAAAGTTCTTCTTTCACATGAAGATGATGAAGTACTYAGTTAAGAGCTGAGAAAGATACTTTAAAAAGCCAACCCTTGTATGGGGGATAATTGCTTCAAATCAGCAGGCCCAAGTAACTTATACSTAAAAACTTAAAAGACTTGTGAGATTATGCAGGTGCCTCTAACGCAGGTAGTCTTCAGGCAATCAGACCTAGACAAAATAGTATTAAATCAAGAGAGTATTCAGTTAATTATGACAACAAATTTGATTTTGTAATAATCTCAACTACATGTGTGGAAATAATTAATTTTGTTGGTCTGGTTAAGCAGGCTTTTGTAAGGCATGCCTGCCACAATTAATGCCACCACACAACATCAATGAAGTGTGCATTAAATGGATTAAAGTCACACTAATAGACAGACCTGTGTAACTTGGCACCAACATTAATCTGTGAATGTAGATGTTTTAGAGAATCTTGCATCATTAATTCACACGGGAGYAAACAAAAATGCCACCACTGACAAAATGTTGACTAACATAAWGATTGGGTTGACCACCCCAAAAACAAACTGAGGTGTAATATGAGAAAATATGGGATGATGAACAAAATATAAAAGGCAGATTTAAAGACAGTTAGAGGTACCTCAAATACTGTGACTAAGTTTTTTAATTTACAGTCTCCTTGGTTTTCTCATGTGCCTGTYCCAAAGCACTGCTCAGAATATATCATCCTCCACTCTAAGCAATGAACAAATTGTAAAAATTTGTTCACTGTGTGCCCTCTGCTCCCCTTCCCAGCTTAGAAAAAACAAAAAATTAAAAGGCAGTAGCCTTTTCTTTTTGAAGGATGTGGGAGGGTAGAGTGCTGCTCTTTAAACCRTTACCAGGATTCATTCCATCGATCAAGACAAGAGGTGCAGGCACCTTGTCTTCCAGATAGGAAGACTCAATTCTGTAATTTCTCATGTAGTTTCTTAGGCAATACTTAACACCAACAAACCAATGTGGGATAYGTAAAAGGCATATTCAAACTGCATTGATTAAACCATCACATCATTTGGTGAAGAGTGCAGAAATCCGAGGGCAGAAAGGCAGGATAGCTGCATTGTAGGGGGCTCCTTTGCTAACTTGATTGGTRGGAAGTGGAAGCTATCACAAGCCACTAGGAAAAATGAATGGGCAGTACAGATCAAGAACTGGAGCTTGGGAGTGGCACATAACACATCTTGAGTAAACTTGGGGTTTTATCTTTCTCCCTTGCTCTCACACTTTGAAGATTTTGTTTTTGTTTGTTTTTTTGTTTGATTTTTTGTTGTTGTTGTTGGGGTTGGTTTGTTTGCATTTGGTTTTGGTGGGTTTTTTTTGTTTGTTTGTTTTGGGGGTTTATTTTTGTTTGCTTTGGGGTTATTTTATTTTGGTTTTGGGGGTTTATTTTTGTTTGGTTTGGGGTTTTTTTTGGTTTGATTTTGGTTGGTTGGTTGGTTTGGTTTTGGCTTTTTTTGTAGGTGGAGGAGTTTCATAAGGATACTAGAATGGGGGATTTCTGTAGACATTGAGGAGCAGGGAGTTGTAGGTCTAACACCTTACAACAGCCTTGTTTGGGCTGAGTTGCAGGTCCCCACAAGAAAAGTAAGATGCCATCAGCTGCTGTGTTCTCRTTCCAGCTGTACTGGAAAAGAAAGACCAGCTGGTAKGACCCTGGCWGGATGCCAGGCACCCACCAAAGCCTCTCTATCACTCCTCTCGRCAGCTGGACAGGGGAGAGAAAATAYACCAAAGGGTTCATGGGTTGAGAGGAGGACAGGGAGAGATCACTCACCAAATACCATGAGRGGCAAAACAGACTCAAATTAGAACTATTAATTGAATATATTCTAACAGAGCAGGATACTGAAAAATAAAATAAGACAACAAAACCACTTTTCTTCTGCCCCACCCCCCTTCCCAGCTTCGCCTCTTACCCCAGCATTGCAGGCAGACAGGGAATGAAATCAGATTATCACATGCTGCTTCTCTGCTGCTCAGAGAGAAGAGTCCTTACCCTGGTACATCATAGAGTCCCTCCCATGGAAGATAGGTCTCCACAAACTTCTCCAATGTGAGTCTTCCCCATGGACAACACTTCTTGACATACTGCTCCACTGTGGGTCATTTTTCCAYAGGGTGCAATCCTTCWGGAAATTCAAGAAACTGAGGAAGCATAGCTAGACTCTTCCCTTACCATTATATTTCTGCTTATCCCAGACACAGTGGAAAATGAACACTTGGTCTGATCTAATAGAAGCAATCTGAAGTTCTTATGTTTCCTATCTCCTCAGAGAATCTATGTAATGTTTCAATGAATTTTGCTTCTAAAAAAGAAATGCAGATCAGGTGTCAGCTGAGATACCACAAGCTGTTTTCTGCTTTGCAAAGGGACAGGGCTTTTTTCATAACTAATTTCACACCAAGCATGCAGCAAAGTAAGCTTCTTGGGAAGTAAATGATCCAAGAACAGTTTAACTATATCAGGATTACATCCTCCAGGGATTTAGCTGAAGCAGAAGGATTTGCATGGTATGAAACTCCTGAGAAATCTCTCAACAAAAATATTTTTTCTTTCTTTCACATGGTGTGTGGTCCAGCAGCTGCTACTTAGTGTTTGGATTTTATTCAACAATCCAAATTATTGAAAGACACTTAGTATTCTGAAAGCCAGCTACATTCTTAACAAGCTCTGAATAATTTTYTAAGTGCAGTCTCCGAGGAAATGCTTATTCAGGAAGGGTTAGGCAGTGCTTCTTTTCTGTGGTTGAAAAGCCAGGAACTCATGCACAGATGAGGATGAGACTTCTGTTTTCAAAAAGTGATGCAAGTATATATATTTGCTGAGAATATTTATGCAGGATAACATGAAGGGAGCTTTGTCCACACACTTTCAATTGCATTTTATGACTTGTTCTAAAATCTGTAGGCATGGCAAAGTTGGTCAATAGTGCTTGATGTGTTGGCATTCTTTGACAGGTCTGGATAGCCAGTATAATGTGGGYATCATTCTCCTCCACTTGCTTAAAGCCATGTGTTATTCTCCAGTTCATAGCTTCCTAAAGCTGTGGAACAGCCTTTCTCTAGGARAACTTTTGAAAAAAGCACATAGTAAAAAGGATTAGATGTAGCCATAAATATGACAAATGGCTTGCTAGAAACTGCATAAAATAGCAGTGGTATCAGGCCAGAGATGAGTTCTGCAACAGTCTTTTTTGCAAACTTGTGTGGATAAATGATCCACCATGTGCTTGCTTTTCATGGACATAATTTAATAGAACTACCTATGTCATTAGTCATTTGCACTCCAAATACAGAGGACTTGTGTGCTCCAGCTTACCATTTCATCACACTTTCCTCATTCTCCAGACCTCTATTAAATGATGGGAAAAGAAATCAGATATGGTACAAATTGTGCCTCCTTTCTCTAGGACTTTATCCATAATCTGTTGACTTATCCCTCTTGGGGATTTTTTTTCCCTTTTGCAGTTGTTGTTGGCTTTGTTTATTTGTTTGTTTTCTTTTGTCTWGTCTTGTCCAAGTTTTCCCCACTGTGCTTCACTGCACCCCAATCCCCCAGAGGGCAATTCTGGATCCTGAGCTGAGCACTGAGTCCTTCAGCAATATCCYAAATGCTCGAGCACAAAGTATGTCCACTTTTTGTGCCATAGCTCTGTTTTCACAGTACTCCAGGGACCCTCACTGAAAACCTATCCAGCAGGTAGGTTCATGAACTGCACCCTGTCTGCAAAGAGTTACACTCTATGGAGTTAGTCCTTGTTGGAACTCAGCCCACCACTGGATGCAAACTACACACAAAACTTCAAWAAGTCAAAGTTCCATCAGAAATGACTCTTGCTATATTTTTTCAAAATATATGTCTTTTAAATAAAAACATCAAATACTGGTATACTATAGTGAAAGAAACTCATGTAGTTTTTAAAAGATCATTTGTTTGGCAATAAGTATTGCAGAGAAGAAGAATGAAATAGGAGAGCAAGCCTCAGTGATGAAACCAAACAAAAACTACCAGTTCCAAGTGCTTGTGGAAAAAAAAGTTGTTGCAGGAAAGAAATAGCACTCTTTTTTTGACAGTGACAGCTTAGACTTGAATATAGGAACAGAACATCTACTGACAGGATGATTTTTTTATGGACTATGTGGGGATTTTTATCTCTAAGTTGTTTGCAGCAATACATCTCATTCAGCTCAGCCTCACTGATGCACCAAGCTTGACCCTATGTCTTGGAAATGTACTCRCTATCAGTCAAGCTTGTTTACATTAATGTAGCCCACTTTTATTTATCATAGTAATATACTTCATTTATATTTATTGCATGCTGCCTCCTTTAGTTGAGCTTTGACCTGAGATTGACCCAGATGTTTGTATATTGTACATGGAGGTACTGTTGCTTTTGTAGCAACATTGACTGAAGAGCAAACCTGCAAAGACACTCAGACTACGTGCAAAAAAATTCCCAGTAGAACAGACATATCAAATTGCAATTAAATCCAGCCAAATTATTTGCAACATCTCAAAAAATATTTTTAAACCTCAAGGCATTCATAGCAATTATTCAATGCAGAATGTGTATTTTTTCGACTGCTGCTGATAACAGATCTTAGTTTGCATTGTATGGAAATCATCACTAAAGCTGTCTTGCCTCAGTGTTTAGAAGAATGAGAATGCTTCAGCCAGTAATGCCTATAAAACCAGCAGGTTTTATTTGGCTCTGATTAGCCACCTAGCATACCTTCACTGATGTATAAATAAAGAAACCAGACATACTTTCATGTTCATGGCATTAAGCTACATGTGATCAAGCCATGTTGGTGCTGGCTGACCCCTCTTGCTTGGCATGTGATCCAGTCCCTTATGTGAGAGCACTGGGCTGGAAAGATCTGTCACATTAAAGAAGAGCAAGAAATGCTCTATGCCCATTCTTTCCTTTTGGAAAGGTTTCATAACATTCAGTCTCTRGGAAGCCTGCCTCCTGCTTCTTCCAAACTATGGATATAACAGGACTATTGCTAGCAACCAAATCACTGAGATGTAAGRAGTTACCAGCTGGCAGATAAGCTGTGCTAGCTATTTGCATGAATGTTCCTTGTCTGTCACAAGTGAGAAGTAAAATATGTTAGCTAAAATAATGGAGGTGGTTTGTACTAGAAAGAAATGTTTTGTTTTACTGAGCCTCATCTCAATGCTACTTACACAAAACGGTAACTGTGACCTTTGCAATGTTTTAARCTAATGCTCTTTTGTTCCACCTATGGATTAGGTGACATATACACCAAGCCATTCCAGCTCAATGACAAGTGGAAACCTATAGAAATTAACTGTAGAGACTCATCTGCTTGAGGCTATCTTCTCATCTGATACTTGGTTCAGCTTGTGTCAGCAGTCACAAGAAACAGGTAGGCTTTGAAATTAGAACTGAAGTCATTTGAAAATTTGAATAGGATTTCCATGTCCATAACCTGAATTGCTTATGGATTCAGGAACAGGAGCAATACAGCACAGAGTGGACAACACAAATATGAGATCATTTATTAAGCTCATGCTCATAAGCTACAATGTTGATCATAAGTTTTTCCCCACTWTGTTTTGAATTCTTTATCTTGGCCTTATCTGGGCCTAGGAGGTTTGCTGCTATAGGCTTGAAGATGGCTATTAGTAGATCAAAAGTGATTTTTTAATTTGATTTTCCTCTCCTGTATATTTATCACTTTAATGTATTTGTTTGCAAAATTCTTTAATAAACCARTGCTTGGAAATATTAGTCAAAACAGGTTTGATACTTCTCTGTCTGCACAATGGCTGATCTGGTATGTGACTATAGCTCCTGCATGGATTTAAGACTTCACAAATGGACAGGATCTATAAAAGAAGGGAATAGAAAAAGCAAAAGAGTGGAGACATTCAAGTACTACAACACTTTTCTTCAGTGAAATCCTAGGGGCAGGATTCTATGTCACTCCACATTGTGTGCACTTAAGTTACACCCCTGGAAATTGCAAAGCAGCTGTAATTTGCTTCCAGCTCTCAGTACTGCGACACTTTACCAGATACTGCTGTTAGGGGCCATTGAAGAATCTACAAGAGGGGTTATTTCCCTCCTGTAAAGATGTGAAATGGTCTCCTGAAATAAATGGTACAAGTGTTATTGAGTGGACTTTCTCTCATTAAATGAGCACTGGGAAAGGCTTGAAAATATATAGCAGTCTGGTGACCTGGGAGACTCCTCCAGCTCTAATTTCTGTGATCAAGGAGACGAAGGATAGAGATGGAATTGAATTATGCCTGAGGCACAAGGATTCCTGGAGCTGATCACCTCTCCCAGGAAAATGTCAGTCTAAAAGGTTTTCCAATACTTCTCACTAGCAGTTTTGACATGTGAAGTTCAGGTGTTTCTCTGAACTCTAGTTGATGTTATTGATAATATTTATTATCACAAATGTCAAGATACTGTCCCAGTTGCTGCATTATTGAACATTTCTTACGTGACCTTCCACACAATTATTAGTTTGCAGTGATTTGTGAAACTTCAGAAGGCCCAGYATGAGCTTCCTGTGGTGACAGGACAGCAAATGATTAGAAATCCACTATSTCCACCAGCCATATGGTCAGCAATACAAGGACCTTTAACACAACTTTTCTGGAGCTACTTTTACCCTGTTTTTCATTTTTGACCTAAGCAGTTCAGGTTGAMTGCTTGGGGATGCTTTTCTCACAGGTGTATGCAACCCAGGGAACTCAGGCACAAAAGGTTAGAAACCTACTTCTTCAGAAAGCCCTCTCAAATCAAAGGAGACACACGATCTCTTTCATTGTCCCCTTGGCTCCAGACAATGCTCCTGATATTGTGGTTGATTCCACTTTCTAAAGATTCAGTTACCCCTTGAACATTGAAAAAATTCTGAGCAAACAACAAAGAAGGGGAAGGGAAAATGCTTCTTTGATAACCATGCCTTAAAATAGTATTTAACATTGTGGTAAAGAACTTGAGAATCTACTTCTGCTCATCTTTTCTTTGAGATGGTCATGTACACTTCTTCAAAGCTGGTGCTGAAACCACTGTCCACCTTGCTAGCATTTAACTTAGTTTTGCTTCATTTGAGTTTCTGTAACAAAGCAAAACGGGAGCTTTGGAAGACAAACATATGTGTATTTTAGAAAAACACCCCTAGTAATCTGAAATTTTTTAATCTTTATTTGCTTTCCTCATGTCCCAGCAATAGTACAACCTGCTCTCCTGCTGCTAACACTGACTGGTTGTAACATATCTTCACCTGTCTTTTATGGGTTTTTCTCAGATCTGAAAAATATCTTAGAATCAGGAAAAGCACAGAGATATCTATTACTTTATGGTACTTCCTTAATTTTAACTATTATCAAAGCTTCACTGACTATACCTMTATCCTTTTTGACAAGCTAATACAATCAACCCTGCTACTTCAGCTCATCTACTATCAGTATGGGAATACCATGTTCCAATGAAATTGTTAACCATTAATAGGCACAGTGCTGAAATATTAATCCATTTTGTCTCTCCAGGGCATTATAATCAACAGATCAAGTGGGACTTAAAATGTATGTGTGCAGATTGCTACAGTACACAGCACATCAAACTATGACTTAACACATACTCTGAAGAGATTTCTTCTTTCCATGTGTAATATATAACTGGAATGAGAATTGGAGGCAGAATGCACACCGATCTTTCACAAGAAGATGTGAAAAAGCTGTCTATTGCTACAAAATCAATTGTTTTATCCYGCTACTCTGTAAGAAAAATAAGTTATAAAGGAAATACTATAATGAACTTCCCACATAGATGAGTTAAATTGAAACAGAACTCCCACCAGTGTGCATTATGTAGATTGCCTTATTTGTGTCTGTCATATGCTTCTGCACAAACACCAGTCTTCTTGCCCTCAACTATCTTGCCATTTGCTTCCCTAGCCAGTAAAAGAAATTCTAGTGTAAGGCATGAACCTTCAGTGAGCTTCCACATTTCACAAAATCATAATAGCATCTATGAAAAAGGCCATCTTTTCTTAAAAAACAAAAATACATACTTTCTACAGCCCAAAGGTGCTAACTCTATCTCCTATATTGTGTGTCAGCCATTAACTTTCACTCTGGAAGGCCCCTCCTAAGGTAAAAGCCTGAATCAGAATACCTGATATGTTAGATACATTATTTTGCTGATAGCTTTTGTTCTGTTTTAGAGGAGAGTGGCTATTAACACACAGCTTTGGCAATCTCTGTGTACCTGRTTTTTGTGTGATTCTTTGCAAAAAGCAAATGAGGAGAACATCCTGGGGATGACAAACCAGAGATAAGAAAAGACCCTTTCTTGCCAGATTTCATTTGTGCAAGTTACTAAGGCAGCTGGATAATTCTGCAAAAAATGAGGTAAATCCTGAGGAACATCACAGTTTTAATGGTTTTTTGTCTTTCCTTTACCTGACAATGCCTTAGATGTGTTCAGACACCATTATTTCTGGAATGYCCACAAAACACAGCTCTGATAATTAAAAGAGATTTCTTGCCCTTAACTGCTCATTTTCACAGTGAGTGTGTTAACATGAAGCATTACCCAATTGTGAAGGTATTGATTATTTCAAGCTGTACATGGACTAATATTGTTTTCCTCATGGACAGACTAATGTATTTGCCCACAGCAAAGGACAAACAGATGTACATCTTTTCTTCAGAGCTCAGAGGTTAATTTTCAGAAGGGAACTAGACAAAATGATTCGTACTGCTGTTAAGCAGTTTCTCTGTTCTCTTTCTTCTCCCAGTGAGGGGACCAGTGATAACACAATACTTCAATTTTTTCCACAAGAAAAGTARGGAGCAGCTGCTTCCATGGAGGAGGAAACAGAAGCTTTGTAGAATAAAGAAAGCTTGTGCACTTTTTATTAAAAACTACACTTTACAGCTTTGAGGATGAAACAGCTGATAAGGCTATTTTGCTAGTTGTTAAAGAGTATATACTATATTAAATTGACTCCCATGGGTTTAATTTTTCAGTGCCATTACAATCAGCAACTTTTGTTATTGAGAAGGTCAATAGGCACAATGTGAAGTCTTGTAAATCATTGTCTTGCTATTTTTGTAATATATAATGTGACCCTTTCACACACCTTAAAAATTATAAACCAGAGCACACACTGTATATCAAACAAATAAATCAGCTGCTATAAATACTGTCTTTCTTTTGGTTCTGGACAGATTAATTCTGCTGCATTTCATATATTTTAAATTGCTTTTGGCTTTATGGGAAAAATCTGCATTTGTACTCAGAAAGCAAAGACCCTGGACTTGATCTACTTTAAAAGCTTAATAAAAAAAAAGTGACCCTGAAATAATATCTTTAAATTATTCTGATAAAAGCCTTAGAATTATAAACATTAAACAATTAAGTCATTATACTGAAAAAAAAAAATTGGTCAGCTGATAGAAACTTTTAAGTGAAATTTTGAAAAGGAAAGAACAAATGAGAATTAGGCATAACAGTGACCTGATAACCTATTTAGTGCCCCAGGGATGCTTTTTCCCACAGCTGTATTTACCAGCCATGTTTCCCYTGCAAACTGAAATTCTTGATGTGATGTCTGGGGAAACTGAGTCACTGAAGAACATGTTTTATAATGGAAAACTGTAGTGTTATGAGGAAAAACTTGTTTTAAGCAGGAGACTGTTTACTCAGCTACACAGAAAAACAGGATGTTTTTCCCTCGTATTCTTGTGCAGTTTCCTTCATGCTTTTTACCACCTGCATTAAAGGATATTGGTACATGCCCACAGTCTTCTGCATCAGTCAATGGTGAGAAATAGATGGCCTTGGTCATGCTTAGTATCCCAGACCTAAAATCTCACTTTTTCTAATCCTCACAGTTTTTGCCTCTGCTGTTGGAGGAAAAAGCACTGATCAGAGGCATTTGAAGGGGAATATATGTAAGAAAGGGAAATTATCAGAACTAAGGTGATATAGCTTAAAAAAAAAAAAAAAGAGCTGCAAAAGCTCTGAGACCTGTGAAGCTTTGTGTTGCTGCTGTGTCAACTCCAACCCACAGAAGGCTTTTCTCAAACACCCCTCACTCACAGTCCACAATGAAGTGACTTTGGCTTTGGGCACAGGCAATTTGGATGGAGGAAAGCAKGGAATGCATTTGTTGAAGGGATGTCCTTCACAAGGCTAGCAAATTTCATGTTGTGGAGCTGAACAAATGATGATATGTCCCTTGAATTTGAGTGTTCTGGTGAGTGTTCTACAAAGGCTCCATAGCTGTGTTTGGTGAAAAGATCATCCTGCTATTGACTTTGCTGAAGAAGTTTACTATGAGAATTTGCCTGTTWTCTATTTACATGCTTTTATCTGTTTTATCATGTCTTCATCACCTTATTGTTCTGATGACTCATTTGCTCTTCATTCCTCTATTTCCCCAACACAAGATTTTTAGATTATTCATTGTTCATGCTTRTTGCAGTCTTCAAGAACTTGGAGACACTGCTCTGAGTGAAAATCCAGCCAGAATCAAGTTCAAGAGGTTGTCCTACATAGTCCAAGACAGCTGGGAAGTGCTGTTTATTGGTGAAGTAAGCTTTTACCTAGCTCCATGAAAGAAATTTAATTTGGAGCACAGTGCTTCCTGCATTGTACATTTATCCTTGTACAAGGCCAGACAAAATTTGACATGACATAAAATACTTTCCCATGAGAAGAATTGGATATATCTATAGATTATGTCTAGGCTGACAGCCAAGTTGTGATCTGTACAGTTCCCTGATACAGGCTTGCATTCTTTTTTTAGAGAATACTTTCTTGTGTGTGGCAAATCATAACTGACATTGCCCTACAAAAATTGTGATCCAGTTAGGATGGAACTGTAATTAGGGAGAAGGTACTGCTTTTTCTTTGTGGTTCATTTGATGTAAGGGTCAAGAGGGTTTGAATTCAATGATCTGATGATCAAATCAGGTCTGCTTGCATTGAATATTTTTACCATTTTAATTAAYAAAAATAATCTGTGTGCTCACATTGACTTTTTTTTTGAACATCTAAGTGTTTTCCTCTTCCTTTTACTTCACCTCTTCAGGGAACTTCCCCACAAGAGTTGTCAGATCTGCTATTCAATTCCTAGCCTTTTCTCTACAGTTCTTCTGAATGGACACAGCTGAAAAATAAGGCATAGCCCCAAATATTCTTCTATCTCATYATCTCATCTCATCTCATCTCAATCTCATCTCCTCATCTCATCCTAAAAAATTATTGAAATTTAAAGCACATATAAAAAWTTTATGATAAAGCTCCCTTTTTTTTTGCCTATGGCAGTCTCATTAGACTTACAAGGCAATAGGCAGGAAGTGATGCACAGGAAGTTCCACTTAAATGTGAGGAAGAACTTCTTTACTGTGCACTGGAACAGATTGCCAGAGAGGTTGTGGAGTCTCACTTGCTGGAGACATTCAAGAACAACCCAGTGCCATGTGCTCGGGGATGACCCTGCTTGAGCAGGGAGGTTGGACTAGATGATACATTGTGGGCTCTTCCAGTCTTRTCCATTCTGTGATTCTGTAACATAATAGGATGGGAAATGGCCTTTTTTGTCCATACTCACTGCAGTTGCAAAAGCTGAGCTTAGCTTTATTGTCTGCTTGCTTTCTTTTTTTTAGAACACCCCCTCCCAAACAAAGAAACAAAAACCTAGGCCAAACCTAATCTCATAATCTGGAGACCTTTCAAGATTTTACTCCAAAAAARTTAGTCTGACATATTTCAGTTTTGCAGAAAAAACAGCACCTCATTCMATGACATGAACTACTAATTTCAAATGTAAGACTAGTTGTGGGGGACTTGGACTAAAATGCATTTGTAAATGTAACTGTGATAGACTACAATATAAAAAGAGCTATACATGTTAGAGTTTAGCATGGCTACAATATAGAAAGAATTATACATTAGAATTTTGCATGAGACTTTTTGTGAAAATATTTGGCAGTGTCTTATCTACCACATTCCAGTAAACAACAGCATTTTAATTGCCACAGAAGAAAAATAAAATAAAAAATTATATATGTGAATGGTTAGCAGTAACAAAATCCAAGGTAAGCTTTATAGCAATCTAAGCAAGAAAAATCAAGACTGGATAATTTATTAATTATTTGCSTTCATAAAATTTCCTTTAGAAAAATGTATTTTATAATGAAATATACGYTTCACATGATAGAAAAATATTTTACTAACAATAAAACATCTACAATCCAGCAATAAACACAGTCACATAAATAGTTATGCTTTTGCCTGCCTTATCTTCAAGGGTTTTAGATGTCAGTAATAATTACATGGTGCATTCATTTATTTTCCAGTGTTAAAGAATATGTAATTTACTTTGAATGACATTAACAAGCTGGAAAGCTCGTTCAAGCTTTCAAAATATTTCAAAATACTAAAGCAATCAGTTCTTAAGATTTTTAAACTGGGATTTCAAGAGCATTGGCATTTTTCAATGAAAATAGGTGTTCTAATACATACAGTGATGTTACTAGATAATTATGTAATTTAAAATGTAGTTCAGTATCTGAACCAACCTGCCCTCTTTAATCCAAAATTCAAAGGATGTTGGATGTTAAAAGAATTTCATTAGTTGAAGCAATGTCATATTGATTGAGTGTAATAGTTTTTTGGGAAATTTCTCAGATGTTTAATCAAAATGGGAGTGCCCAAGGGCACAAGTTCCTGCTCTGCCCTGTTGATCATGGAGACCATGGCCAGATCTATTCAGTGATCCAGGCAATCATTCACAATGTGCATTTTATCTGGGTGTCTGAAATGGYAGAGTGCTGAAAAAGTCATGCTTTGATTTCCACTCCAGGGTTTTACAGGTATCAATGGTGTGGAGCCCAGAGCAGCTGTGGCAAGGTGTGGGGTCAAGGGAGTTGCAGAGATAGGTCTYTGTCCCTTCATGCTTTAAACCCCTTTTGCTCCCTCTCTTTCTATTGCTTGCACTCCTAAAGATACACGTGGCACATTGACAGAATGCTTGGTGAGCTGTGTCACACTGTACTTTCTCATCCTACAAGGAAAATTGGCTTTCCCA
The DNA here is from genome assembly GCA_902810485.1 of Alauda arvensis. Taxonomy (NCBI): domain Eukaryota; kingdom Metazoa; phylum Chordata; class Aves; order Passeriformes; family Alaudidae; genus Alauda; species Alauda arvensis. The sequence continues at coordinate 1,108,788 of CADDXX010000014.1, forward strand.
TGGACTTCTGTCTTCCATTTGCAGCGGGATGACCCAGAGCTTATGGGCAGTGGAGCTGAGGGCTATTCCCTCCCTCAGTCAGTTACCATTTTCAGGTGCTCTGCCCATCAGTSTTTCTCCAACAGAATGTTTTGTTTTATTGAATTCTGCACTGTGAAGTCAGGATGACACTCCAGCAAGGGGTGATATGGCAGCAGGGCTCGCAGTGACCCTCCACGTGGCACATGGGGAGGAGAGACCAGCAGGGCTGCACCAGGGGCAGCCTGTTTGYTCTGGCTGCCAAGCAAGTGACCTGTGTTAAGGGGGTTTCCCTCTCTCACCTCTGAGAAGATTCAAATTAGTGTTGCAGAACTTCAAGCCAAGTACTATTCAGGCTCAGATCTGTGGTTGGCTGGAGTTCTGATAGCCTCCTCAAATAAAGTTTTATTTTATTTATTTTCAGATCAACYAAAGGTTATCAATTTACTTCCTTTGGTGCAATTTAATAAGAAGCACAAATATCTGTCTACTTTCAATTGCAAAAGATGGAAAGATGATTGGAATGGAGATCCCTGACAACTCACCCATCCCATCTCAAAGAACGGAAACATCCCACATCCCATGTGCTGGAACAGCATCTGAATTTAGGTTGCCTCTAAATGCATGAGGGYTTCTTTTGCAGAGGAGCCACTGAAATATGAGGATTGCTAGTGCCAGCACTCTGCATGACCCCAGTTGCCATGGATGAGCAGGAATCCAAGACATTCAGGCCCCAGRCTATATTTTCCTTTACCATGAATAGAGACCCCACCTGGAAATGGGATTCAAGTGTAAATAGGATGGCAAGGTTTTTGGTGAAAACTTGACTTCTCATGTTCAGCTGGATGGTGGCAGCTACCAGCAGGGCAGTGCCATTGTGATGCAGGTCTCTGGAAGTGAGGGCAGCCCCTGGGAAAACTTGGAGCAAGTGACCCTTGCCTTACAGGCTGTTCTGCATGCCCTTGGTCTGTGGCTCAGGCAGCAGCTTGCCACTCCTGACTTGTTCAGTCCCTCCCCCAGAAAATTTTAAGAACTTAATTTAGAACACGAGGCTTGAATTTGTTTGCCTGAAGGGTGAATCAGGAAATTTTGGTTTTCAGAGRTGCTGAACATCCACAGCCTCTGCTGAGCTCAAAAGGCAAAGAGGGCAGTACCCACATGCTGAGCTGCAGAACATTTTCCTTGAAGCCCAGCTACACACTGCAGTGGGCTTGGATTGGATGTTTCATTTAGGAAATGAGATAAATCATTATAGACTTTGACCATGAACTCCATGTTTCATGTTTTTTCCTCCATAAGGCAATAATAGAATTTACCTAYGTTATCTTGAATACAATCAGGAAAAAGCACATGATCTGCATCACTGTATAATTGTACATTTTCATTATACATATAATAAAAATAATATCTCATGCAATTAAAGAACACTTCATCTTTTGAATACCTGTGATACTGATTTCTCTCTTTTTTTTTTGCAGGTAAGCTGTGAGAGTGTATGCATATGTTTAGAAAAATGCCCTTGAGAAATAAAATAACATGTGAAACTCATTTTTTATTTTGAAACTTCATAACATTTTCTCAGATTCCATCCATGGGATGGATTTCTAGCTTATCTTATGTGTGAGAAATGACCTTATAACCTATGTGTGACAGTTGTTTTGGTTTTATAAAGTATCCTGCTCACTGTGGCATTACTCACACATATTTGTGTGCTATTTCWGAAAGCCAAAGAAAATTATTATTCTTCTATATTTAACTATAGTGTCTTTCTTTAATCCCATGTCACTTAGAAAAATCTTACACCAGGATAGGTCTGCTTTTAAATTGAAAAAAGAAAATAGGAATTTTTTTTTTCTCTTTGTAGTTGGCTCTGGTTTCCAGTACTTTGGAACCCACAGGTTTCTTTTCTGRAAACAGTTTGCCAGACCTTTAATTGGCTTTTGTTTAAAGGAATATKACTATGTAGAAGCTGCCACCTGTATGAATATTGCAGAGGTAAATTGATTTCTGTGTAGAGTTCAAGGAAAGCTGTCAGAAGAGGAGGAAACACATAGCTGGTGTTAGTCCTCTAAAGAATTCCTCTGATGGGAACCAGGGAAAGACTAAACCTAAAGCAGTTTACCATTAAGGTTAATTTAAAAATTATTCTAAAGCATTGATATTACTATTATTATGAGAGGTTTATAATAACTTTTGCTATTTTCAATCTCAAATGTCAGCAATAATGACATCTTCCACAAGAATGATATTCATTATAGTGCCCTGGGGCTGTGCTCTCCTCACCTTTTTTTATCTCTGACTCTTTCTGCTGGTTTTAATTCAGCATTAGGTACAATATGAATGTCCTTGCAGGGCACAGAAGCCACTGCACCAGCCTTTCTGAAAGCAGTTGAGTGGCTGCATCTGAAAATGCACCTTTGGTTAAAGCAGTGTCCACAGCAATTAAACTGTCATGTATTTCATAGGCACCACTGATGTAAAAATACTGGGGAAGCTACTGCTCTAAATCACAAATGAGAGCTTTGGCTGAAGGCAAAATGATGAGAACCATTGGTATTTCCAGAAAAAATTGGACRAAACAACAAATTCTGCAATAGGTGTTACATGTTATTAAAAGGTATTGTGAAAAGGTTTCTTTTGCAAACACAAAGGCAGAATTATGCAGAGCAGGGTTTTAATATACTTTATTTTCCATGCCTTTTATTGAAATACAGCTAATGAAAATTACTCATATTTTCACTGTATCTTATCAAGCCCTGTTAATGAAAAGCTCCACTGTTTTGCATGGATGTTTCAAATATTCAGCAGCCTATGACTTAGTAAATAAAGTTGTCACTCAAACCTCATTTCCTGCCTGACTGCAATGAATCAAAATGGACATTGAATKAATGTTGAATATTGTCTGCATTTGAAGTCTCTGCCACCAATGAGATATCTATAAACCATCTCATTCTATTTATGCTGTTTCTGAAATGGATCTGCATTACTGATGATGGTTGTTTGTTTATTTGATGATTAGCARTGCAAGGACACTTAAGAACAAATATGGTGAAATCCTTCCAGCTCATGGTGCCGTGTCATTATTCCCATCTTCCCTTAACAGTCACAAAGTACAAGATCCATCCTAGCCACATCATATCAAACATGTTAAAAGCATTGTGAACTCAGCACAGAATTCATGTGGCTCTGCATGATTTGGATTAGATATAAGTRCAGTATTAGATTAAGATTTTGTTTTCCTTGGAGACAATGCAATAGAAATAACAACTTGAGCTCTCAGGTACAGCTGCATTATGGAGTGTAGGYCATATCAACTAACAATAAAAATATTTGATGACACAGATCTTCTTGTTGGATACTATACACAAGGGGGTTCATTAACCATCCTGAGTTGTGCTTTAAGCTGTGTAAGTGCCTTGCAGAAGATATTAATTTTGTATGTAAATGTTTGTGTCATCAGATGTTTTTATTTACAGTTTTGGACTATGTCAATTTGGTCCCACTATGTTTAGAAGTACATTTCTGTGTGTTTCTTGCATTAAACACACAATCCTCTTACTTCCACTAGAGAAGCCAGCTCCATAAGTGGTGTTTGGTCACTTTGATTTGGACAAAGTTCATAGTTAGTCACTGCTTCATTGGAGAAATCTGTCTGTGTTCAACATACCATGGTGTTGATGAGTCCTATGGCACCAGTGGAGGTAAAGTGAGACATCTTCTCACTTGAGGTGAATGTCCTCCTCAAACACCCTCAAGAGAGCTTGGTCAGGACTCCTCAGGACTAATYATATGACAGACCTTGGGTGGAAGGGGTGGCTGAAGCAAGAGAGAAGCAGACTTCTTCAGTCACTAGAAGAAGAGCTCAGTTAGGAAGCATGTTTTAAAACACTGGTGTGTCTATGTGTGCCTGTGCTATGCTGCTTTTGTCATATTTTTGTGAAGTAGAAAACTGCAATAGGAGAGAACTAACATATGGTCAGCTTTATTGATCCAACAAAGGGGCAGAATCCCTTAGATATTGCACTGCATCCATGGAAATTAATCCACAACTGCTGAACAAGAACAAACAATGCAGGTTTGTTGAGATGCAAACTTAGAAAAAGATCAGAGGATAATGTGTGCCAGAGCTCTCACCCCAATAAGCACACACAGATGTGTGCAAATGAAAACTGATAGACAACACTTAACTAGGTACTAATATGGACATTTTGGAGAGTTGCACTCAAGTTAGTTGGTGAATAAGAAAAAAACCCATTGGTTCTGAGGATGAAAAGTCTAAGGAAAGGCAACCAGTAACAAAGCAGTGCATCAGTCCATTAAAGCATAGGACACAGTGAAGGARGAACTGAATCCTCTGACTGGTGAGGGAGCTCTCTGCCTAGGCTTCAGAACTGCCTGTGTGTGTACAGTGTGACAGGATGCCAACAAGACAGCAGCACATTTTTTAAAAGAAGCCTTTTGCAAGAAGCTGAAGAAACTTTGGACTATATGGCTCTAATAGGCTGGCTCCTGACATAGCAATCTGTCCAGCTGAACTGGAAATAACTATCAGGTGGACCATGCTTAACAAAACATGCAGACMAAGCATGCAGCTCTTCTGACTCATTCTTGGCTATTGCCTTAAACTTTTCAAGTGATKTTTATTTCCTGCTGTTAAAACAACTACCTGTTAAGAAAGGGACTGGTAATAAGGTATCTTACTTTGTTTTGTACCCCTTCCATTGCATCTCATAGAAACTCCAAACATAGTCTGGAGATGCCTGCTCCCAGAAAATAAATCAAGATCCACATGTGATTTGATTTTCATGCAGCCTCTGAGGTAGAACTTGATCTGTGTTTGGTGC